>BPLR01016682.1:0-28637 GCA_021605095.1 Caerostris extrusa | reverse complement strand
CTTTGACAAAGAAAACACTGTCAGTCTTTTCTTCTTAATTGTAGGGTTTCAACTATTTTAGAACGAAAAATGCAACATCTACCACCACGTAAATTTAAAGGCAACTTATTGTCATGTTATTACACGCAATAGCGGAATAGAAACATAATAGAATAGCAAAACATTCTATTCTATTATGCTATTTCATGTATTAATTATCTTTCTTTTTTTTACTTGATCTCTAACTTAGATAAGAAAGCCTAGCATCTGGAAACAACATGTTTGCTTGCAAAGCATAGTTGAAAAACAAGAACAACATATTTTCACAACAGTATTTCTGCAAAAAAATATTTTGAGGAATGTTTATTTAATTTAATATTTAGTCATAACTTTAAATTTTTAAATTATTCAAGAGGGAATAAATATCAATTTTATAAAATTTGATAGATGCAAATTTCATATATTAATTATTTTTTATTGCTTGTTCTCTAACTTAGATAAGAAAGCTATCATCTGAAAACAGCATGTTTGTTACCAGAGCATATTTGAAAACACTCCTTCTCATATCACTCTTTCTATAAAAATATGTTGAAGATATTTAGTTATTTTCATATTTTGTCATAACCTTAAATTTCTAATTATAAAAGAAGATTAAATATCAATTTTATAAAATTCTATAAATGTAAATTTCATATATAAATTATCTTTATTTTTACTTGATCTCTAACTTAGATAAGAAAGCCAAACACCTGAAACGACATGTTTGTTTAGAGAACATATTTGAAAACAAAAACAACATATTTCTCTCATCATATCTTCTGCAAGAATATGTTGACGATGTTCTGTTATTTTAATAATTATTAATAAGTTAATTATTATAACAATTATTAAAATAAATTATAAAAATTATAATTATAAAAATATATTTATAATTATATTATAAAACTGTATATAAATTTATAAAATAAATTAAAAATTATAAAGAAATTATATAATTATTAAAATAACTTAATAATTATTTTAATCATTTACTGATCTTATATAACATTTCAAAATTATACAAGAATAAATATCATTTTTATAAAATTTGCTAGATGCAAATTTCATATATTAATCAATTGAACTCTAACTTAGATAACAAAGACTAGAATCTGGAAACAATATGTTTGTTTCCACAGCATATTTGAAACAAAAACAATATATTTCTCACATCACTCTTACTGCAGAAACATGTTGACGATGTTTAGTTATTTTAATATTTTCCCAAAATCTTCAATTTCTAATTATGCACGAGTTAAAAAATTTTTTTTTGTAAAACTCGGTAGAAACAAATTTATCTTTTATTTTTAATGAATTTTGCTTTTCATAATCCAGTAACAACAATTTAAAAGCGTAAAATTCTCTCAAGAAAATATTTGGAAAATTGCCAAAACACTCAAATACTTTTCACGGTAGTTTAGGGTACTGATAGTTTATTTTATTTTTTATAAAGTGATACTAGAATCTGTACAAGCAACTTTTACCGCATAAAACGAAACTGATTTTTTTTTACTTCAATAAAAAAAAAAAGCTTGTACTTTCGAAAGTGCAATTTTTTTACCGAGACATGCTTCAAAGATTTATAAAACTTCAAGTTGGAAAAATGACATCATGTTTTCACTTTTACTTTGAACTTGGAGAACCGTTAGGAGATTTTAAAGGAATCTTTTATTCGCAGATCTTTTCCTCGTAAGAACTTTATACGGGGACGATTCTAGGAAAAGTCTTTCAGAAATCTTGTTAAGAAAAAGAGAAATGTTTTTTTAATGCATATTCTTTTTTCTTTTTTTTGTAGTGCTATTAATAAATATCTGATAGGAAGTGATAAAAAAAGTAAACTAATGTCGATCATTTTTAATAACATTCTTAAAAGAGCAAAAGGTTAACATTTAACACCAATGTATTCTGTTATCCTTAAAATTTCAACAAAACAGGACAGGAATAAATCTTCTGATAAGGCGAATCAAATGTTTAAAATTCTATTATCTTCATTTTTAGCCGATGGCAGATTCAAGTAGAGTTTCTGTTGCCTTAAACAAGCTGAACATCTTGTAATTACCATAGTTTAGAACGAAAATTTCCTTTCTGGGAACATTTTCCTTTCTCTGTTTTGAAACTCAATGAAAAAAAAATTTCCGGCCTGCAGATTTATTCTCCATTTCCGGCATTAGACAGGAATTTTTTTATTCATCTTCGTCCGTTATGTCTCGAACCTAATACTCTCAGTTTGAAACCCAACTCCTTTTCAATAAGCTTTTTTTGTTGTTGATCACCAACGGTATTCCAATTCTACTTTTGATGTCTCTAACAGTCCATAGATGGTTTATGAGGGAAAGTATTTTTTTATGGGAATGGGGACTTTTACAATCAATATTTGTTTCCAGAGTATATTTGAAAACAAAAAACAACATATTTACACATTACTCCTTCTGCAAAAATATGTTGTCGATGTTTTAGTTATTTTAATATTTTGTCATAACCTTAAATTTCTAATTATAAGAAAAATATAAATCTTATAAAATTTGATTGATGAAATTCTTTTTACTTTTACTGATCTCTAATTTAAATATGAAAAGCTCAATCTGAAAAACACGAAGTTTGTTTCCAGAGCTATTTGGAAACAAAAACAACATATTTGAAAACAACGTACATTTCACATCATTCCTTCTGCAAAATTATGTTGACGATCTTTAGTTATTTTAATATTTTTCATAAACTTAAATTTCGAATGATGCAAGAAAATAAATATCAATTTCATAAAATGATAGACGCAAATTTCATCCATTAATTATCTTTCTTTTTTTACTGTATCTCTAACTGAAATATGGAAGCTGTGATCTGAAAATAGCATATTTGTTTTCAAATCATATTTGAAAACAACATATTTCTCCACACATCATATATGTTGATTATGTTTAGTCATTTTAATATTTTGTCATAACCTTAAATTTCTAATTATGCAACAAGAAGAATAAATATCAACCGCATAAAACTCTGTAGAAAGCAAATTAAAATTTATTTAATGAATTTTGCTTTTTTCATAATCCAGTAACAATAATTTAAAAAGCTTAAAACTCTCTGAAAATAATGTTTTTTAAAGATTGCAGAAACCTCAAATACTTTTCACGGTAGTTTATGGTACTGATAGTTTATTTTTATTTTTATAAAGTGATACTAGAATCTTTACAAGACAACTTTTACCACAAAACGAAATTGATTTTTTATTTATATGCTACTACTTCAATAAAAAGCTCGTGCTTATTTTTGAAAACGCACTTTTTTTAACCGAGACATGCTTTAAAGATTTATAAAACTTCTAAGCTCAAAATGATATCATGTTTTCACTTTTTACTTTGAACTTGGAGAACCGTTAGAGATTTTAAAGGAATCTCTTTATTCGTAGATCTTTTTTCCTTTGTAAGAGCTTTATACATGGACAACTCTAGGAAAAGTCTTTCAGAAATCTTGTTAAGAAAAAGGAAAATGTTTTAAATATATATTCTTTTATTTTCTTTTTTGTAGAATGCTTTTTAATAAATTTCTGATAGGAAAGTGATTAAAAAAGTAAACTAATGTCGACCATTTTAATAATATTCTTTTAAAAGATTAAATGTTAAATATTTAATACCATACTAGTATTATTGTTTCCTTTAAATTACCATAAAACCAGTACAAGGCAAATCTTCTGATAAGGTAAATCAATTGATGAATATTCTATTATTTGGGGCCTGAATTTCATTTAAATATGCCAGATTTAACAACAGGCTGGATGGCTCGAATCCCGGCAGCTTGTATGGTTCGCCACAGTTCACCAATCCACTTCAAAGCTGTGGGTCCTAAGTAATTACTGGTCGTAGAGCGATGATGGGATAGAGAAGTACCCCGTGGCGTCCGAGATCATCTTCGAGCTACACACACCTCCTGGTCATAGTAATGTCAGTGTGACCTACGGCCTTAAGGATTCGAACCACTGCAAACATTTGGTCAGCATCGCCATAAGAAAATATTCTATTGTTTGTACTGGTCTTCATTTTTAGCCGATGGGTGGTTTCAATAAGGTCTTCTAAATAAGCTAAATGTCTTGTGTGTTTTGTCTAAAATATCATACATTTTCTTTCCTCGATTGAAAATCAATTTTCTTCCTTTCTGGCGTACAGAAATTTTCATTTCGCATTATACTGAATTTTTTGATATCTTCTTTTGATGTTGTGGCCGGCCTCATAGCCAAATTGGCTAGCGCGCAACACCTTTTACCACAGGTTTTTATTGTTGGCCTTCTGAACACTTCGATTACGGCGGTTCATAGATATTTTGATGTTTGAATCCATAGACGGTTTAGGTCCTGGAAAGTATTTTTTTAAAGGGTGACGTAACTGTAGAGTGACAAAAACAAACCAAACCAAATCTTTTATGCGTGTCGTTTCGAACTCAATAGTTTGAACCCAACACCCTTTTTTCAACATGCTTGACTTATTGTTGTTGAAATTAACGGGTTCCTATTTTACTCTCATCATGTTTTAAAAACAATAGACGATTTATGGAACAAATTTTTTTGTGGTGGGAAATTTTAGAATCAATTTGTCTTGGATTTCAAGTGTCGTATGAAAACAAACTCGAATACCCGTCTCACACAGCTTGACTATCATTGCGAGACGCTATACATACTACATCGAGTATCTTTATTTTGAAAAAAGTTACCGCAAGGGAATGCTGTCAGCAAAAATTGAATTGGATACCTCCTGAACGTTCGCCGCATTTAGCATTAGCCGAGTTCAGACAATCCAGTAGATTGGATACAGCCTTAATGTTTCATTGACCATTCAATAAACTGCATTTTTATTAAATACCATTCTCATTAGACTGCATTTCATTTTGGTTATGAAACCATTCAATAAACTGAATTTGCGTAATAAAAACCAATTAATTTACTGCGTTTTGTGTATTAAAACCATTCAATTTTATATATCATCCTATAAAATTCGACGGATGCAAATTTCATTAATTTTTTACTTGATCTCTAACTTAGATAAGAACAACATGTTTATTTCCATAAAATATTTGTAAACAAAATCAACATATTTGAAAAAGCAAATATATTTCTCCCCTTTATATTTCTTCTGTAAAAAAATATATTGATGATTTTCAATTATTTTTAATATTTTTATCATAACCTTAAATTTTTAATTATTCAAGGAAATAAATATCAATTTCATAAAACTCTGTAGATGCAAATTTATCTTTTATTTTTAAATGAATTTTTACTTTTCATAATCCAGTAACAATAATTTAAAAGTTAAAACTCTTTTAAAGATTCTGTTTGAAAGATTGCTGAAACACTCAAATACTTTTGCCACATGGTAGTTTATGGTACTGATAGTTTATTTTATTTTTTTATAAAGTGATACCAGAATCTTTACAAGCGACTTTCACCACATAAAACGAAATTTATTTTTTTATATGCTGCCAGTACTTCAACAAAAAAAGCTCGTAATTATTTTTGAAAGCGCCATTTTTTTTCCCTCAGACATGCTTTAAAGATTTATAAAACTTCCAAGCTGGAAAAAATGATATCGTGTTTCACGCTTTTTACTTTGAACTTGAGAACCGTTAGGAGATTTTAAAGGAATCTCTTTATTCGTAGATCTTTTTCCTCGTAAGAACTTTATACATAGACAATTCTAGGAAAAGTCTTTCAGAAATCTTGTTAAGAAGTTTTTAAATGCATATTCTTTCTTCTTTTCTTTTTTTTTGCAGGGCTACTTTTAATAAATTTCTGATATAAAGTGATTGAAAAAGTAAACTAAAGCCGACAATTTTAGTAATATTCTTAAAAGATCATAGGTTAAATATTTAATACCATACTAGTATTTAAATTTTGCTTTAAATTACCATAAAACCAGTACGAATAAATCTTCTGATAAGGTAATTCAAGTGATTAATATTCTATTATTCGTACTGTCGCTTTCATTTTAAATACCAGATTTAACATAAAGTAGAATTTTCGCTGCCATAACTAAGCTACTACTATTTCACCCCACCACACCACACCACATCACTGTTCCTAGAGCAGAGTTGCCCCTTTATAGTTTGGGAATGATGTGGGTGAGAAGAAGTCTGATTGGGCTCTGTAACGTTCTACGGTCATATAATACAGGGGACCTACGGCTTAAAATGGATTCCGAACCACTGCAACATCCATGGCATCGCCGGTATTCAAACCTGGGCCTACCTGTGGTAACGAGAGCCAGAGCGCGGCCACTGGCCATCAGGGCCTCCTAGTCTTAACTAAGCTAAGCGTCTTGTGATCACACAGTTTGGAAACAAAAATATCATACATTTTCCTTTCCTCCTTTTGAAATCAATAGAAAAAAAGTTTTCTGGTGTAAAGATTTATTTTCATTTCCGGCATTACACAGAGATTTTTGGTGTGTCTTCGTTTGATCTGTTTCGAACCTAATAGTTTGAACCCAACACCTTTTTTCAACATGTGTTTTATTGTTGTTGAACATTAACGGGGTTCCTTTTCTACTTTTGATGTCTCTAACAGCCCATAGACGGTTTATGAGGGAAAGTATTTTTTTAGGGGGACCTTTAGAATCAACCACCATACATTTGCGTGTGTCATATGAAAAATTAGAACCCGAATATTAGATGCTCACATTATCATTAGTCGCGAGTTCAGCTATCCACTAGGTTGGTTACAACCTTAATGTTTCGTTGACCATTCAGTAAACCTCATTTTGCGTATTAAAACCATTCAATAAAACTGTATTTTGTCTATTAAAATCATTCAATTAACTGCATTTTGTGTATTAAAACCATTCAATAAACAAATAAATTTTGCGTATCAAAACCATTCATTGAACTGCTTTTCGTGTATTAAAATCATTCAATTTTATATATCATCTTAAAAAAAATTCGATGGATGTAAATTTCATGCATTAATTATTTTTTTTTACTTTAAATTGTTTGTTTCAGATAATATATTTGAAAACAAAAAGAAAACATATTTGAAAGCAACATATTTCTCCCATTTCTTCTGTAAAAATATATTGATGATTTTCAATTATTTTAATATTTTATCATAACCGTAAATTTTTAATTATGCAAAAAGAATAAATATCAATTTTATAAAACTCTGTAGAAGGAAATTGATCTTTATTTTAATGAATTTTGCTTTTCATAATCCAGTAACAATAATTTAAAAGCTTAAAATTCTCTAAAGATAATGTTTTGGAAAGATTGCTGAAACTCTCAAATACTTTTCACGGTAGTTTATGGTACTGATAGTTTATTTTATTTTTTATAAAAGTGATACTAGAATCTTTACAAGACAACTTTTACCACATAAAACGAAATTGATTTTTTCTTTATATGCTAGTACTTCAAGAAAAAAAGTTCTTACTTATTTTTTGAAAGCGCAATTTTTTATGTTACCGAGACATGCTTTAAAGATTTATAAAACTTCTAGCTGGAAAAAATGATATCATGTTTTCACTTTTTACTTTGAACTTGAGAACCGTTAGGAGATTTTAAAAGGAATCTCTTTATTCGTATATCTTTTCTCCCTTGTAAGAACTTTATATATGGACAATTCTGGGAAAAGTCTTTCAGAAATCTTGTTAAGAAAAAAAGGAAAGCGTTTTTAAATGCATATTATTTTTTTCTTCTTCGTTTTCGTGTTTTTTAAGAAATTTCTGATAAGTAGGGATTGAAAAAAAGTAAACTAATGTCGACCATTTTAATAATATTCTTTTTTAAGATCAAAGGTTAAATATTTAATACCATATTACTTATTCCATTAAATTACCATAAAACCAAGATGCGAATAAATCTTCTTATAAAGCAAATCAAGTGATTAATATTCTCTTGTTTTTACTGTCTTCTTCATTTTTAGTCCGATGGATGAGATGGAATCTAATCAGAATGAACAAGTTTCAACATAGAATTTCAATTGTCTTAAGTAAGCTAAACAGCTTGTGGTCACAACAGTTTGGAACGAAAGTCTCGCATTTTTTCTTCCTCAACTTTGCAGACCTGATGGATAAATGGCTAGAGCTCTTTTTTTTTTGGAACCACAGGCTTCATGTTCAAATCCTGATTGTGACATGGATGTTTGTGAGTGGTTCGGAATCCCGTTAAACTGTAGGTTCCGGTTTTAATTACCATAGAATGTGCACAAATTCCCCTGTAGAGAAACAAACCAAACCTTCCTTTGCTTTGAAACTAATGGAAAAAATTTCCGCTCACAGATTTATTTGATTTTTGGCATTACAAAGGGATTTTTTGATTCACCTTATTTTGATGAGCTTCGAACCTAATACTCTCAGTTTGAAATACAACTCATTTTCCAACAAGCTTTTGTTGTTGTTTTTGAACACCAACAGGGTTCCAATTCTACTTTTGATGTATCTAACAGCCCATAGATGGCTTATGAGGGAAAGTATTTATTTTACAGGGAGGGGGACTTTTAGAATCAATTGTCCACATTTTCCTGTCGTATGAAAATAAACCCAAAACTTTCTCACAAAACAGCCTGACTCTCATTGTTAGGCGCTTTATCCACTGGGTCGAAACACTTCATTTTTAAAAAATAGTGACCGCAACGAACGTTGACAGCAAATTTGAACCTCTGAACACTAGCTGAGCTAGTTATTTTTAGCTGCCAATTTAATTATTTATTTAATTGGTCTGTTGTGGTGAATCAATCAATTAAACGCAGCAAAAAGTAATCGCTTTTCAAGAATTTTCAAGAGCTGAATTGGAGGCTAAATGTCTCCTCAATGGAAACAAGTAATATAAAAAAAATTTAAAGTCAATTCCTATTTTTTTCACTTTATTACAGAAACATCCTTTATAAAATAAAGCTAATTCTTCTCTTACATCTTGGCGCCATCTATTATTAGATACATGCAACTTAAATCTAAAAAAAAATAAAATTAATGAATTAGATTTAATTAATGAATTAATATTTGAAAAAAAGTGTATTAATGTCATCCAATTCTGCAAGTTCAAAAATGTATTTGAACTTGAGTGGAGGAATAAAAAGTATTTTTGAACGATTGAAAATTTGAACAAGATATATATATAGGGAGAGATCTAATAGTAGGAATTGAAAAGGAAATTTTTTATGATTGTGAACGGAAATATTTTTATACCAAATTATGATTTAAAATTATTTAACTAGTT
This sequence comes from Caerostris extrusa, assembly GCA_021605095.1. Lineage (NCBI taxonomy): Eukaryota > Metazoa > Arthropoda > Arachnida > Araneae > Araneidae > Caerostris > Caerostris extrusa. Next base: position 19,430 of record BPLR01016682.1, on the reverse strand, counting down.
CAGAAAATTTACCGTCTTCTACAAATTAATACATTATTATGCATTTTTACTTACTTATAATAGGGAGATCTATTAATATTATGACAGTACCATGTTTGTTTACTGGACTTGTTATTAAATTCATAAATACGCCGAAGGACTTCATTGATGCCATCCATTACGTCACCAAGTTCTTATCCCATTCATGAGTGCAGTAATAGATGATGATTGATGGGTCTCATTATTAAGTCGAGCTCCTGTTGCTTGCAAGGAGCGTAAATCGATTTCTAAACTATATCTAGGCTGTTTGCAGCATTGAAATGCTTTTCTTCTGTAAAGAAATAGTTTGGCTATAACTATTAAAATGTCTAAATAATTAAAAGCAACTTGATTATGAACGATCTGTCAAATTTCTTAGCAGTTATAACTATTTTGCATTTGTTTTATCTTAGCAGTTCAAATGTTAACTAATCATTTCACTCAATGTTCATCTTCTTCAATAGAAGCAACCTGATGGCCAATTGGTTAGCGCTCTGGCCATTAGTACCACAGGTTTGGTACCGCAGGCTGGCGGTAGCATGGATGTTTGTGAGTGGTTGGGAATTCACGTTAAACTGTATGCTCCTGTCTAATTGCCCAAGGGTGCACAAGATGACAGTAGAGTGACAAACTAAACCAATCTTAAGAACTTTCTTAGTGTATTCAAGGGCTGAATTGGAGGCATGTAAAAGTCTCCCTCAATGGAAACAAGTAATATAAAATTCCTACTACTATTTTAGAAAGTCCTGTATAAATAATTTTCATTCCTTTTTAAGTTTATCTGGAGCCATCTATTGGTAGATACATGCAACTTAAGTCTAAAAAAAAAATTTAAATTAATGAATTAAATTTAATTACTGAATTAATATTTGAAAAACTATCAACATCCAGTGTCATCCACTACAAGTTCAACAAAAAATGTATTTGAACTTGAGTGGATGGATAAAAAAGTATTTTATGAACGATTGAAAACTTGAACAAGATATATATAGGAGAGTGTGAGCTAATAGAAGGAATTGAAAAAGGAAATTTTTATAATTTTCAACAGAAATATTTTGTACACATTATTATGTATTTACAATAGGGAGATCTATTAACAGTATGACAGTACCATGTTTGTTTACTCGACTTGTTATTAAATTCATAAATACGCCAAAACTGTTGCTGCAGTAATCCTGTTACTGGCCCAGCTTACAAGAGCATAAATCGATTTCTGAACTATATCTAGGCTGTTTGTAGGATTGAAATGTTTTTCTTCTAGAAGGAAATAGTAGGGCTATAACTATTAAAGTGTTTGAATAATTAAAAAGCTTAATTATGGACGATCTGTCAAATTTCTTAGCTGTCATAACTTTTTTTGCATTTGTTTTATCTTCGGTTTGGTTTGTAGCTCTACGGACATTTTTTTTTGCACTTTAGACTAATTAGACCAAGACCTACAGTTTAACATGGATACTGAACCACTCACAAACATCCATGCCACCGCCACATCCATGCCATTCAGAAATCCAACCTGAAGCCTGTGGTATCAAAGACACAAGTCCTAGACCAGGGGTGGCCAACCTGCGAGCCGCCTTGAATATTTTTCCGGTCCGTGAGATTTATCACACTTTTGCAAAATATAATTATTTTATTTTATAATGGCCAAAGAAGTGGAAAAAAAGTATTAAAAATACATTATGTGTGCATCACTATATTCAAAAATTAACTGTCGAAATTATGAAAAAAAATTAACTTTGATTTTAAAATAATATTCTTGCAAATATAGGACAGATTTCCTGTTTCATTTATGTGTTTACAGTCATGAGTTCGCAGAACAATTAAATTATGTTCTGCGAACTGATGAGGCTCGTGCATCTTGGAACATTGGAACATCTAATATGGCAAGTTTATGTTTCACTTTAAGTGACCTCAGTGACGTAGTGTCCCTCCCTAGATACCCAGAGTTGATTGTTGATAGCAGAGCAAAACCAGACTCATAGTTGTTAGCGTTTTTGGCAACTTACACCTGCGAATAGTTTTCTTTTCGAAAATGAAATTGACCAAACACAAAACATGCTCAAACATAACGGACGCAACAACCATTATGATGTTCAAATACCCAAATTGAAATCGATTTGCCAAAGCTAAGTGAAAGAATGGAGAAACAAATATCGCACTAGTAAAATAAATACTTTTTAATGATTTCATTTTTTAGTGTTATATATTTTTTATATTTACTTTTTAGTGTTATGCATTTCTTTACATTGTGCGTTTAGTGTTACGTATTTCATTACAATGTGCGTTTACTATTATTATCTATGTTTACATATAAGAATAATAGTAAACATAATAATAATAACTCGCTATGTTTCAGTTTTCCACTCCAAGATCCCCCCTGCCCTAGCCAATTGGCCGTTAGGTCGCTTGTTTTAACATTCCATTGTTGTCCAATCATCCTACTCAAATGGCCATCTTCTTCCATGGAAACTAGCTTTCAGTAAAAAAAATGCTCTTTTTTTTTTTCCTTGCTCCCACAGCAGAAGGTATGCTTGGATTTCATTATTCTTCTTAAATACTCAGGTGCTTATTTCTCTGAATTATATAATGTTAAAAAATTGGCAATTGGAAATTATAAATTACAAAGGAAATTCTAAAATTAAAGGAATTAAAAGGTCTAAAAATTCTAACTACGTTGTTCAAAACTGAAATTAGAAAAGAAATGTACGCAAACCCAATACTTAGTAAAAAGTTACTTTCTCTTCATACTACCCATTGACGGTCAGACTAGGAAGCAATTTTCTCGAACATTAGTGATTCATTGACGTGAGTCACTTATTTATGTCCATAACATATGTCGTCTGCACCTCTTTCAGGCAGTCAAAAGGGTTAAATTATTAAGCTGTGATTCAGTGCAATCTGAATTTCATTAAATTATATGAAGACAACCAAAATTTTCAAACCATAGTAATTTAAGAAAGGGATGCTGCGTTGAATTCAAATAATGAGAATAAATGACAGTAGCACATATTATTAATTTTAATTTAGTTTACTATATAGTAGAACACATGCTAACTAGCGAACAAGATGAGGATTTGATTCCTACTGGAATTATGTGTGTTACAGCCATTAATGCTACAGCTACTTTTTTTCTACTCTACTTTTGATACAGAACGATACAGAATCGAATGGGCATAAACGTAAAGATGTTCTTATATTATTAGAAAAGGTAGTTAGCATCTTCTTTTCATTTTATGGGAGTTTTTTTTTTTTTAATAATGATTCGTGCAATTAGAGAATGGGCATAGACTTCGCCATCAACTTTCTCGTCAATTTTGACCAGCTAAACTTATTACAAGATATTTTATTCCTTGTTTGATTTGCAAGATCATCATTTTTTGTGCTTCAATTATGTGGTATTGTTTTACTACCAAAAACAAAATTCCATACAAATTTTCATTTAAAAAAAACTTATTTAAATTTCCAAAAAAAAAAAGATCCAATCTTATATTCAAGCTATCATCGCGTTGTTCGCAATAACTCTATTTAAAAGTTCTTACACCAGAAAATTACCACTACTTTTTTTACCTGACAGATCAGCATTAACTCAAACTTATGATTTTGAGAAATTACACTCATATGAAACGAGGAACACAATAAAGGCTAAATAAAAAAGTAAGACTGAATGCAGGTTAAGGTTGGTTAAAGTTAAGGCTGGATATTAAGGCTGGATATGCGTGTATTCATTCAGTGTTGTTTCATGGTAGAAACAATTGTTTCTTTAAATTATAATTTGAAACTTTTAGCTGTCATATTTATTAAAATTTGTTAAGACAGCACTGCAAAACTATATCACATAACAGACACATACACAAAAAAACAAAACAAATAATGTAACAAATATTTCCAAAATCATCTTAAAAGCCAGTTCGTTTAAGGGTCTTTGTACCCTCTGCTCTGCCTGGAACTCTTTCACTCGACAGTGCAGTCCCTTTTCTCCTCTCGCCAAGATCGAACGGGTGTGAGAAACAAGAAAAACGTGTAAATCCAAAGTCTAACGTAAGGGTCAACCCGTCCTTGAAAAAGATCTATTAACTTTGAGTTACAGGTTATAGTTTGTTGTGGGAATGCATGATGGATCCTTACTAGAAATAATCTTGTTGACACAAAATGCAAGTTATAAAAATTAAAACTATTTAACAATGAAGGTGGGCCCGGAGCTTAAAACATTTAAGTAATAACTACTAAACATTTTAATTAATATCGCCAATTGATATTATGCAAATAATCAAACAATTTATATATATATATATATATATATATATATATATATATATATATATATATGTATATATGCATGTATGTATATATACGTTATAATCTTATATGACAAATGATTCACTATATATATAGCATTACATCTTTAGAAAACAAACAATTATCACTTTTCAATCAATTATATAAATCTTTATATAAATATTTACATATTTACATCTTTATGATTTTTTAATAATTTATTACTCAGACAAAGTTGTTTTTAATTCAACTAGTTTAAAACTCTCACGTAAACTTCTGAGCTGCAGATTTTAGTCATTGTGTACCGTGTTCAACAAGGCATTCAATTTCTTGTTGTGGTTACGGCACGGTGATTCAGTGAAGAGGCTAATTGCCTGAAGGAGATGTCTTTTGTCAGTTTTCTTCAACTAGTTGAGTAATGTTTTTAACACAATTCAGCGACGAAATTGTTTTGTGATCAATTTTTTTCTATCTTCACTTGTCTTCTCTACAGAATCCTTTCGCTCTTTTTTTTTTTTCTTCTCACCTCTTTTTATTATTATTTATATATTAAGAAGGATTGAATATAAAGTTCATTTTTTATGTGATTATTGGTTATTGGCCGATCTTATTCTTACCCTTTAATTTCCCCATCTGTGTTGGCCAAGGAGGAAATAATGTATATGATAATGTGTAATATATGTATCTTTGCCATAGTTTGAAATCTTTCAGTGCGAGGTAGGGATTAACATGGCGCATGTAAAAGTTATATGATGCTTAATAAAAACAATATAAATTGTTTAAAGATGAGAGAATTATAATCTTGACACTTGAATTCGATCTACGTTCCTTTCAAATTTTTTTTTCTAGATAATTGAAATCTTGCAGTGGTATTACCATGGGGCAATTTCAAGTTATCTGATGTTTGATAAAAACAATCTGGATTGGCTAAAAGGAGATAATTATTACCTTGACACTTGAAATTGACCAACTTTCATTTCAAGTTTTTTTTTGTTGTATATAATTGAAATCCTGCACTGCGAAAGTAGGGATTAACATGGCGCATGTAAAAGTTATATGATGCTTGATAAAAACAATATGGATTGCTTAAAGTTGAGAGAATTATCTTGACACTTGAATTCGACCTACCTTTCTTTCAATTTCTTTTGCCATAGATAATTGAAATCTTTCAGTGATAGAGTAGGGATTATAAGGGGCGAGTTTTCTGATGAGGAAAACATTCTGGATTGGATAATGAGGAGATAATTATCAGCTTTACACTTGAAATTGACCAACGTTCATTTCAAGATTTTGGCATAGATAATATGAGATTATTGATCGTCGTCCGATTTTATTCTCACCCTTACATTCCCCTATCCGGTTTGGTCAAGGAGGAGATAATTGATAATTATTAGAGAATTTCTGCATACCGTTTTTTATCGTCGATATTTTTCTTCCTAGCGCGCATGCTCATAGAAATAGCTCAGTAGTGCAGTATTACAGATAAGCATGCGCAATAGGTACAATGTTTCATATGAGCATGCGCGCTAGGAAGAAAAAATATCAGACGATAAAAAAAACTTTTAAAAAAACTCTCTATTATCTTGACACTTGAAATTGACCTAAGTTTTTTTTTTGCCGTAGATAATAGAAATCTTGCAGTGCAATTTTTGAGTAGGGATTTCGATGGTGCAAGTTATCTTGTTTGATGAAAATAAGTTTATTAATCGCTTGAATCTCGTGTTTTTTATAGTTGTCCTGTGGTAAACTCGTACTTTAAACATGGCTTGGCATTTCTCAATTTTAACTTTTACGACCTTGAGTATTGCCATTCATTGCAACACTTCTTTTTCTTTTTTACAAGGAGAGATTGAATGGAGATATCCTTATTCTTAAATAACTGTTTCTTAGTAGAAAAACCAAGTGCAGCAGTTAAAATAAGCTTTACTCTCTTTGTTATGCACTTATATTGGATGTTCGATTTAGTATTTTTATGAGTTATCCAATTTATTTTGAAAAACGCTATATATTTGAGCCGAACAGCCCGCTTGACCAAAAATATTTGTTTTCCTCAGTCCGAAAAACAAATAATCTGGTGTATTTTTTTTTTAATAAGAGAGTAGTACAAATTCTAGAATCTTTAGACAAAAAAGGAATTTAATACTGTAATTAAAAAACATTTTAAACACATTTAAGTTTAAGCAATATGTCGACACGACCTCTCTTTTTCTTTTCTTGAATAGTTATTGATGGTATATCGCATTCATCAATTTCGGCGGTATTCTTCCTCGGATCTAGAATGTCTTCAACTACGAGTGTACCGGTACTATAATCAACGTAGTCCATAATAATCCAGCCTTTAGTAGGTGTAACAATGGCATTCCGATTAATGTCGATATTATTGACGTAATGTTTATCGCAAATCTTCTTCAGATTTGGTTTGGTTTAGTTTGCCGCTCTAAGGACCGTTTTTGCCCACTTTTGGCAAATTAGATCGGCACCTACAGTTAACGTGGATTCCAAACCACTCACAAGCCTTCAACATTATTGGTGCAAACCACTAAAATTATTAACAGCAACATTAATGGTGTAAAGTTTATCGCAAAATTTCTTCAGGACGCACTTGATGTCGACAATATATAATCGATAATAGTTTCTTCAGATGAACCTAAAATAAAAAAAACCTATTAATTAATGAATATTGAAGTTTTACATACGCACTCACCCTACTTTTAAGCCAAGAAATTGTCGATTAGAACAGATCTATACGGTACGTATTTGAATAGCCCTGAATAATTACCTTACTCAATAAATCATCCCCCTGACAAAGTATACCAGAAGTATGTTGCGAAATAAGGGATCTTTCTTTAGAGTGAATCTCAAAATTTCAAAGGTCCCATTCCAATTTACCCTTTTACATATTCCGTTCCGTTATATGAGAAACAATAGATTTTCCAATAAAATTTTGGTTAACCATTTTTCTACAGATGAATATAGCCGTCGAAAATAATCAATTCTTAAGAAATAAGAATCCCCTGAGTTTCTGAAACATCTTTCTTGAAATTCCTGAATCCTAAACTTAAATTACCTTAAAAGAGTAACTAATCTATTTTTATTTCTCATGTCAATAATTAATCTTCTACGTTGTAATTCATCATATACTAACCTTATTTAACCAAACCTAATTACATTTCAGTTATTTTTATTAACCAAATAGCTTAACATTTAACACTATTTTTATGTGACACTATTTGGAATTCTATAACAAAGAAAATAAAAAGTATCCTGCACTGTAAAATAAAGTTCCAATTTACATCGAAAACAAGAATGCATTAGCACCTAATTAACGAATCTTAAAAATTTGTTTACATTATAATTAACGGGGTACCACAAATCACTGATTTTATTAATGTTCCTCCTGTAGCCTGAAGAATGTTTCTTAAACTTTGACGTGTCACTTTCCGAAAATCCTTCCTTTTGCAAAAATGCAGGCAGGTTTTTAACTTTTTTCTCTTCGCTAAGATGTCACCTTCATTAAAATTAAGCGACCTAAAATATGTTACTTCCATTACGAAATTAGAGTGTTACCTGACTTAAAATGTGTAACCTTTCCAATATTTCTCGTGTTGCATTGCCTTTAAATGGATGGGAGGTAATTATTCTATTGTCTACAGGTAATTGAATTTGCTTTAAAATGAACTTCTTACTGGGGGGCGTCTTTTAATTTCCTTGTTGTTTTATCTCTTCAGTATTTCAACAATAATGGAAATACAAAATGGTTTTTTTTCAATGGATATTATAACATTCTTATGTCTTTTATTACTGCATTTATTCTTTTATTAGTGCCCGACTCGTGACTCAATGGCAACGCTCGCCGCTGGTGAGCATTAGGGAGGAGGTTCAAACCACTGGTGACTTTGCTGTACACACTGCATTAAAAACGAGGAGTCTCGGTGGCTTTGGGCATGTTCAGCATAATGCCTCGTGATCGTACTACCCGGTTTGAGTTTTCCGGGTTTTCTCCCATACAATGCGCAAATCCGAGATAGTTCCCCTTAAATGTCCTCCCGTAAGGCACTGCCCTCCTTCTTCAGCGACACGGATGAGAAGACAGACTAATACCTATGGGTGCTCCATCAAAACAGAAGCTGACCACTGGATATGACAACAACAACAACTCCATTAATTAACTTTTCATTTGTAATCGCAATGACAACAAGAAGCTTATTATATTAGAGATTAACTTGCATATGAATATGTGATTATATATAAATTCTATAGATCTTAATGAATTAAAAACCTTTCTGGGGGCCTTACGGAAGAGTGACTACTGCACTGGCACTCGGTGCCACATGTTTCGGGTTCGAGTCCCGGCTGCGCTTTGGATGTTTGTAATGGTTCGTAATCAACTTCAAACAGTAGGTCCCGGGCTAATATGACTGATGAGCGCAGGGCTAAAAATCCTACCCTGTAAAAAGAAAACATCTCCTATCTCGAAATCTGCCAGTAGGCAGACGGCCTTCACCCACCATGGGGCTGTGGAGTCGATGATGATGATGATGATGATGAAAAGTATGTTGCAAAATAGGGACCCTTCTCTTCAGTGAACTTCAAAACCCAAAAAATGGTCAGTCAACAAGAAATAAGAATCCCCAGAAATTCTGGAACATCTTTCCTGAAATTCCTGAAGCATAAACCTAAATTACCTCACACAATAAAGATTCATTTTTTATTTTTCATGTCAATATCTAGTCTTCTACGTTACTATTCATCACATACTAACCTTAATTAGACAGCCCTAATGAAGTTTCAGTTATTTTTACTAACCATATATAACTTAACATTTAATACTATTTTTATGTGACAAAGTTTGAAATTCAATAACAAAGAAATTAAAAAAGAATCCTGCACTGAAAAATAAAGTTCCAATTTACCCTGAGAACAAGAAAGCATTAGCAGCTAATTAACGAATCTTAAAAATTGTTTGCATTATAATTAACGTGGTACCACAAATCACTGATTTCATTAATTGATCCTCCTATAGCCTGAAGAATATTTCTTAAACTTTGACGTGCCCCTTTCCGAAAATCCTTCCTTTTGCAAAAATGCAGGCAGATTTTTAACTTCTTTCTCTTCGCTAAAGATGTCACCTTCATTAAAATTAAGCGACCTAAAATATGTTACTTCCATTAAGAAATTAGAGTGTTACCTGGCTTAAAATGTGTAACCTTTTCACTATTTTTCGTGTTGCATCATATAATAAATGGATGGGATGTAATTATTCTATTGTCTACAGGTAATTGAATTTGCTTAATAGATGAACTTCTTACTGAGGCGTCTTTTAATAGGTTGTCATTTTCTCTGTTGTTATATCAATTCAGTATTTTAACAATAATGGTAATAAAAAAGGCTTTTTCAATGGAGATTATAATATTCTTATGTCTTTTATTATTCCATTAGTGGCCAACTTGTGGCTCAGTGGCAACGTGCGCCGTTGGTGAGCATTAGGTCTGAAGTTTAATCCCTGGCGGCTTCAATGTAAACACTGTTCCAAAAACGAGGAGACTCGAGGGCGTTTGTGATGTTCAGCATCTTGCCTTGTTATTCGACTACTACTACTACTACCGTGTTGCATTGCCTTTAAATGGATGGGAGGTAATTATTGTATTGTCTACAGGTAATTGAATTTGCTTTAAAGATGAACTTCTTACTGGGGGCGACTTTTAATACGTTGTCATTTTCCCTGTTGTTATATCTCTTCAGTATTTCAGCAATGATGCTAATATTTTTTTTTTTCCTAATGCAGCTGGCAAATACTTAGACCATGATCTTTTATGCCATTAGGGCTGCATCGACATTACTCACTTAGCACTACCCACGAGGCCCCGAGTAACTTGAAGATAAGCCCCGGACGCGGAGAAACAATACCCCACAAAACTCTACGATCCTATTAAACCTACGGTTTAACCTGGATTCTACAGCACTACAAACATCCATGGCACCGCCGGAACTCGAACCCGAAACCTATGGTACCGAGCACCAGAAATAATGGTAATATTAACAAAAGGATTTTTCAACGGATATTATAGTATTCTGGGCCTCATTAGTGCCCCCGACACGTGGCTCAGTGGCAACGTGCGCCGCTGAAGAGCATTAGGGGTGGAGGCTCAATCTACTTGTGGCTTTGTTGTAGACACTGTTTCAAAAAACGAGGAGTCTCGACGTTGTTTGGTATGTTCAGCATCTTTGCCTCGTTAGTCGCACTAGTACACCACATCACTGTTTCCACCTAGAGCTGAGTTGCCCATATTCAATATGGGAATGATGTGGGTAAAAAGTCTGATCGAGCTCAGTGACGCTCTTACAGTGATATGAGACAGGGGACCTATGGCTTAAAAGTGGATTCCGAACAACTACAAACATCCATGGCACCGCCAGGGACTCGAACCCAAAACTTGTGGCACCGAGTTCCTGAGTGCTAAACACTCGGCCATTCAGGACCCAATCGTTAATCGTACTACTTGGTGGGTGTTTTTTGGGGGTTTTCTCCCATATGATAATATAGGGTAGTTCTCCTAAAGTCCTCCCGGAAGGCACTGCCCTCCTTCTGCAGCGACACGGAGCAAAAGTGTGCCCATAGGTAGAACTGTCAGACTGCTACCTTCTATCACAACAGAAGCTGCTCCCCTCTCCCATCCTTCCATGAGGGACACGACAACAACTCCGACGCGACGACAAATTTTCATTTGTAATCACAAGGACTGCAAAAACTTATTATGTTACAGATTAAATTACATAAGAATAACATATGATTATACACTGAAGTGACAAAAGTCATGGGATACCTCTTAATATCGTGTCGGCCCTCCTTTCGCCCGGCGAAGTGCAGCAACTCGACGTGGCATGGACTCAACAAGTCGTTGGAAGTCTTCTGCAGGAATATTGAGCCATGCTGTCTCGATAGACGTCCATAATTGTGAAAGCGTTGATGGTGCAGGATTTTGGGCACGAACAGACCTCGATGATGTCCCATAAATGCTCGATGGGATTCATGTCGGGCGATCTAGGTGGCCAGATCATTCGTTGGAATTGTCCAGAATGTTCTTCAAACCAATCGCGAACAGTTGTGGCCCGGTGACATGGCGCATTCTCATCCATAAAAATCCCATCGTTGTTTGGGTACATGAAGTCCATGAATGGCTGCAAGTGATCTCCAAGTAGCTGAACATAAGCATTTCCAGTCAATGTTCGGTCCAGTCGCACCAGAGGACCAAGTCCATTCCATGAAAAAACAGCCCACACCATTTCGGAGCCACTACCAGCTTGAACAGTGCCTTGCTATCAGTTTGGGTCCATGGTTTCGTGGGGTCTGCGCCACACTCGAACCCTACCATCAGCTCTTACCAACTGAAATCGTGACTCATCGGACCAGGCCACGGTTTTCCATTCATCTAGGGACCAACCGATATGCTCACGTGCCCACGAGAGTCGCTGCAAGCGATGTCGTTCTGTCAGTAAAGGCACTCGAGTCGGTCTTCTGCTGGAATAGCCCAAGAAAGCCAAATTTCTCCGCACAGTTCTAACAGACAAGTCCCTTGTACGTCCTACATTGATTTCTGCGGTTATTTGACGCAGTGTTGCTTGTCTGTTAGAATTTACGACTCTTTTTGCAGACGTCGCCGGTCTCGGTCGTTAAGTGCAGGCGGTCGACCACTGCGCTGTCCATGGTGGGATGTTATGCCTGAAATGTCATACTCTCGGCACACTCTTGACACAGTGGATCTGGGAATGTTGAATTCCTAACGATTTCGAAATTGCATGACCCGTGCGTCTAGCTCCAACTAACATTCCGCGTTCAAAGTCTGTTAATTCCCGTCGTGCGGTCATCATCACGTCAAAACCTCTTCACATGAATAACTTGAACAGAAATGAAAGCTCTGCGAAAGCACTGCGCATTTATACCTGTTTTATGCGATGCTACTGCCATCTGAAAATTTGCATATTGCTATCCCATGACTTTTGTTACTTCAGTGTATATAAATTGTATATATTTAATGAATTAAAAAAGCATTCTGGCCCCTGATGGCCGAGTTACTAGAATTAGGTGGCACAGGTTTCGGGTTCGAGTCCCGGCGGTTCCATGTAGGGGTTCGGAATCCACTTTAAACCGTAGATCCCGGTCTAATAGGATCGTAGAGCGTTGTGGGAGTAGTGTTACTCGAGAACGTAGCATATCTTCAACGCTTGGGCGCTAAATGAGTAACGGCGGTGCAGCCCTTGCTTATGGCATAAAGATTAACTGTCTTTATATCATCAGCTGCATTAAAAAAAAAGGTTTGAGATATGATAAATTCAAATTTAATAGTTAAGATTTTAAAAAATAGTTTATTAATTTAAGATTAAATTATGTTAGTGTAAATGTAAGTTAGTGCCTTCAGGTCGTCAGTCACAAAACTTTTCCAAGACAATTGTAAAAGTTATTTTTTTGTCAGAAATCAAGATTTTTTTCAGCCGGGGCTTTTAAGGTACCTACATAAGTGAAAAAAAAAAAAAAAATGATCTAGCGTTCTAAAACAAAATTAAATACGCCCAAGAATGTACAGAAAAATTTTGAAAATTTCCTAAAGTTTTCAACAAAAAAAAAAAAATACGTACGAATTACTTATTTCAGAAACCGCAAAGCAAAGGAATATTCTTTTTAAACAAACATAAGTTTCCATAAGTTTAAATAATTAAGATTGATTTGTGTTGAATATAGGATGCCATGTGTGAATATAAAATATGAACAAAAAAAGCGAGAAAAATTAAGTAAGAAACCCTATTAACAAATGGTGCTAAAAAAAAAGAATTAGTCTATGTTGGAAAGAATTGCCATAACAAAAATTTGTTACAATTTCTCGTACTAGCAACATAAAGACAAGTTACCTAAGGGAAAAAAAGAAGCGTCTTCTCTCAGTTAATAAAGATTTATTCTGACCCCAATTGTCACTAATTTGACAGTCATCCTCTGTTGTTTTATTGTTATTGCACCTACGGGAGATCTGCTCGTTCATTTTACGAGATTAATCAAATTTAACATCCAAAAATAGCGTAAATGAACTTTTTTTCTTTGAAAGTGTAAGAAAATGTGTCTTTTAGGAATTCGCTGGTTTTAGTTAGTTTAATATATTAAATAATTTCTCAACATTAAATTATTCTAGGATTTTCTGGAAAAAATTTATTAACTTTTAAAACATCACATTTTTAAATTTAGATTTGCATTAAACATATCACTAATTTGGAATTGTATAATTTTAGTCCCAAATTCCTTAACTATTATTAAAATTTGAAATAAATTATAAATAATATAATAATAAATTTTTGTTACTCAACGAAATAAAAAAATAAAAAAAAACAATAAAAATATAATGGGTTGTGTGGGGGGGCAGAGTGGCTAACGCTCTGAGGCTCCACTTTCGGCTTCTAGTCCCAGGGTTGACATGGATGTTTGTAGTGGTTCGGAATCCACTTTAAACCGTAGGTCCCGACATAACAGCAATCTAAAAATTCAGCAGAACAAAATACATAACAGCAATCTTAAAAAATATTGTTACATTTATACTTACATTCAATATATCACAAATTTGGATTATAATTTTAATCTCAAATCCAGTAACTATTATTAAAATTTTAGATAAAAATTTAAATAATGTAATAATAATGATTTTTGTAGAAATTTATTAACTTTCATAAAACATCACTATTGTCAAATTTAGATTTGCATTCAATATATCACAAATTTGAATAGTATAATTTTAATCACAAATCCATTAACTAATATTAAAATTTTAGATAAAATTGTAAATAATATAATAATAAATTTTTGTTACTCCATGAAATAAAAAATTTTTTAAAAAAACAATAAAAATATCATCGTTTGTGCCTATATGCAGGTTACCCATAAAATTTAGAATTTAATATAGGACAAACATATAAAAACAAAACAGTAATCTTAAAAAACCTATTGTTAAATTTACACTTATTTGAATTGTATAATTTTAATCCCAATTTTCTGAAATATTATTAAAATTTTTATACTACACATAATATAGTAACTTTTCATTACTTCATGGAATAAAAAAATAAAAATAAAAATGTAATAGGCTGTACTGATATGCAGGATACTCATAAAATTTAGAATTTAATTTAAGAACAAAAGCATAACAGCAAATCTTAAAAAATTATTGTTAAATTCAGACTTGCATTCAATATATTACAAATTTGAATTGTATAATTTTTCAATAATAGTTTTTAAATCCATTAACTATCATTAAAATTTTAGATAAAACTATAAATAACATAATAATAAATGTTTTGTTACACCACGGAATTAAAAAAAATTAAAATATTAATAATATAATCTGCTTGGCCGATATGCAGGTTACCCATAAGATTTAGAATTTAATGTAAGAACAAAACGCATTAAAAAAATCTTAAAAGAAAACTATAGTTAAATTTAGACTTTCATTCAATATATCTCAAATTTGAATTGTATAATTTTAATACCAAATCCATTAGCTATTATTAAAATTTTAAATAAAAACTATAAATAATATAATAATAAATTTTTTGTTACTCCACGAAATAAAAAAAAAATTTAAAATGTATTAATGAAAATATAATCGGCTAAATATATATACAGATTACCTATAAAATTTAGAAGATAATGTAAGGACAAAACGCATAACGGCAATTTTAAAAATAAAAAATTATAGAATTCCAAACGATTTTGTTTCTCGAATAAACTCATTTCCGCTTCGAAATAAAATTATCTTCGCTTTCACCAGACGATCTTTTAAAACAATTTTTGAATTAATTTTAAATTAATTATTTTTGTAATTAGTAGCACGTGGAAGAAATTTAAATATTTCAAAAATTTTTAAATGTAAATAAAAATTAAAATACTTCAAAATGAAATTAAAAATACAAAAAGTACATGAAAAAATTAATAAAATAATAAGAATAGCTCGTGGGAAAAAGATTAAAAAAATAATAATAAAGAATATTTAAAGTGATAAAGGAAATGAAAAAATAATCAAGAATGAGAAAAAATCTTTTACTCATAATTTTACAAAGTTTAATACCTTACTTATAGTATTGAAATAATTAAAAATTAGAAATAATATTCAAATACTCTATTAGATAAATTTTACATTTCTAAAAAAAAAAAATACTGACACTTTATCTGCAGACGATTTTATTTCTTTTCAATAACATGTTTTTATTTAAATCTTGGAAAATATTATTTTCTAAAATGCAGATTTCTTTTCCTCTCAAAAAAAAAATAAAAAATAAAAATAAATAAATAATAAAAATTTAAAGGCAAGCATTATTAATGATGTAGTTTATCATAATTTTATTTTAGATAATTAAATAAATCTTTTGAATTCGAAAATTTTCATTATTTTCCATAAAACTTTCCTAATATTACAATAAAATTATTTAAATTATAATACTAATACTTAAAATTGAATTTGGAATTATTTTTGTTACCTAAATCCAAAATTTAAAATCTATGTCTTTAGTTTTTAATCTTTTTGCAAATAGAACAAATGAGTGCTTTTTTTTCTGAATTTTCGCAAGATATTAATGATTTTCTACAGTAAAAGAATTCTATTTCATAAAAAAAATCAAAGGTAGAAAAGTTGTATTTAAGAAAATGATTTTTATGTATATTGAACCAAGGATATTTGAAAAAATGTCGAATTTTCTAATTATGGACAAATAATTAAAATTTATTATCATTTTTAATAAGAATATTTATTAATAAAAAAAATATTTCTTTTATTATTCCAGTTGTGTATCTAAAAATTTAATGCCCTACTTTTTTTTTTTTTTTTTTTTTTGTTAGAAATAACAATTACTTCTGCCTCACGAAAAGAAAAAAAAAATATTATATAAACTATTGACAATAAATTTAGCTACAAAATAAATCCTTTGACAAATAAATCATTTAAAAAAAATCATCCAAAAATCTTTTTAAAAAAAAAAATCATTTAAAAATCTTTTAAAAAATTCAATCATTTGACAGTAAATTTAATTATTAGAAATGTGGAAAAATTAATTTTAAAAATAACTAGAAATTAAGATAATTGCTAAATGAGTAGTAAAATAATTATTAGAGGATTGCTTACTATAACTGCAATTATTCTGAGGTTAGATTATGTTTATGATAGATAGATTTAGAAATTAAAAAAATATGTAAAAATATATTTATTAAATTTTTTTTATAAATACCCACATACATCAATACAATTTCTCATAAAAATCTACATGTTTTTATTAACACGTAATTCTTTTCACATTTTACATTCAAGTCAATAAATCTAAAAGTTTTTAAAAGAAAAAAAAAAATAGCCGTTTAAAACTCAGACAAAGCAGATAATGGATTCAATTCTTATCCCGAACTTTTACAAGAATTTCCTCCGAACTTTTGCCAAACGAATTCCATTTCCTTAAGAATGCCCATCTTGGGAATCGCGTGTTTTCTTATTCAAGAGCGTTCTTTTTTTCTGAACCTCTTTTCTCCAACTGAGAAAGAAAGAAAATAAAAATAAAAAGCCCAATCTCTAGTCTTGCCTGCATGTTCTTTCAGAGGTTTCAGTTGGTCTTTCTCAGATGTTTGTTTTCAAAGGAACTAACTTGGCCTGTATAACTTATCTGACCAACAAAAACACTCGCTAACCCTAAAAATCAATTTTCATGCTATGACATGCTCTTTTGATGTGTGTGTTTTGGAATAATGATGTTTTCCGTTAAGCGAATAGATAAAATCTTATTGGGAAACAAATATTTTTTTCTGACTAAAATTTGGTATGTTATTGATAGTAAATTCTTGCAAGCATCTTACAAAAAAACATAAAAAAGGAAACATTTTTAAGACAATATAAATAATTCATGTTTCGTTTGCATAGTCTCTTCTAGTCGTGAACTTTTAGTGAAAAGTAGTTATGTCGCGGCTTGTATGTTTTTTATAATAACGCAAATAGTTAAATCTAATGCAAAAATAACTATTGTATTTTACATTGTGTCGTCTAACGTTATTCGTAAGTCTTTAATCAACCAGGGATCTTAAATTGCAAGTTATCATGTGTGAACATACTACTGTGCCCAAAAGTAAGATCAGTTATTTTATTTTTTTTCAAAAACTCTTTATTTATTCTTCCAAATTTATTTCATCGCATTCAAAGTAATCCCCTCCAGACAAAATGCATTTATGCCAACGTTTTTTTTTTCCAATCAGCAAGATCTCTAATTGTAAATCGAAGCACCAAATCTTTAAATTTTTGGACATGAGCTACGTCGGTTGAGGTTGATGATCGACTAGAGGTCTTTTAACTGTTTATACCCCTTCAAACATTTATTTCCGATATAGGAATGCTCACCGAATGCCTTTTTCAACATTTTATACGTTTCCGCAAACAAGATTGAATGCAAGTTATTTGCTCAGGTAATTCAGATATTTCAAAAATCGCCGAATCAGTTTTTTAGTGTCTCACAAAGCCAAGCGTAACTTAAACACCAATGAATATTTTGACGTCAAATTCACGCAGAGATGTCAGGACAGCTCCAGCAACCTAAAAAAAATTTAATTTCATAAGCCCCGGTAATGTTAAATTTGAAAATTGATCTTACTTTTTTTGGACACAGTAGTAAAAACTAATTTAACAAGGCGTTGACGTTTCTTAATAGTATTAATAATAATAGTAAACTTAATAAATAGTAAACGTTTCTTAATAGTAAACTTTAAGAGGTGTTCTCATTTATACTACTGTCAGAAAAGAAAAACCGAATTATTTTATACCTACCAGATCATACGTCAAGTGGAATCTTAAATTATAGGTATATTCATAGCTAAAAAGCAATATTTTATTTAAAATCAATATTTAATTAACCTACCCCATTTGCAAGCAACGAATTTTGAGGACGAACGTTGTTTACTCTAATGCTTTAGATGCTGAAAGAAAAAACTTAAAATTTAAAGATTTTTTAAAATTTATTAAAAATTTAAAAAGATTTTTTAAAATTTATTAAAAATTTAAAAGATTTTTAAAATTTAAATGCTAAGGATCCTAAAGAAATGTTCCCATATTAAATCTAACAAACACCTAAAATTTTTAATTAAGGAACAAATGATTTATAATTTTTAACAACCAAAATTTATTCCTTATTAGTTTTATATTGATTGAAATAATTGATTGAAATAATGAATAAACCACATATTTTCGAAGTAAATCAAAGCGATATTTAAGATTAATTCCAATGCACCACTTGTGCGGTTTTAGTTAATTAAATTCGTGGTAATTAAAATAAACGTTGCAATTAAATTAATTAAAAGGCAGTAAATTTAAATTTTATGACTACAAAAGCGAAAATTCTAATTGAATTTAATGAATAAAGCAGAATAAATTTAGGAAAAGCAAACAAGCTTTGCGAATTAAACTTAATCTTCATAATTATAACAAATGTAGCTACGCTGAATAATTCTGTAAATATAATGTTAAGTAAAAATATCCTGTAAGATTAATTTCTATAATAAATCTTATTACTTTTGACATCAAAAATCTATTTATAGAATGTAAATATTTTTATTTTACTATAACACAAGATATTTACTTAATCAACAGAAAGTGCAGACTTTTTAAAGCGTATATTCAAGTAATGAATAAAATAGTAGATAAATAGAAGTTTTCTGTATTTTTATGAAGTGTAAATTTATTTTAAGTACATAAAATATGCTCAAAAATAAATAATTAAATAACTTATAATAAACAGCGGGCTAATAAAATTTCAGTGTATTGAAAGTGTAGAAAATACCTGAAATTTTCAAGATCTGAATTTTGCTTTCGAAGATATAAAATTGTAGGGCCTGATGGCCCAGTGACAACGCTGTGGCGCTCGATGCCGCAGGTTTTGGGTTCGAATCTCGGTGGTGCCATAGGTGTTTGTAATGGTTCGAATCCACTCTAAACCGTAGGCCCCTATCTAACATGACTGCAGAGCGTTAGGCGTAGGGCTGACAGCCTTATCCCGTAATAAGAAAATCCTCTGTCTCGAAATCTGCCAGTAGGCAGACGGTTTTTGGCCCACTAGAGGCTGCTGCTCCATTAATGATGATG
>BPLR01016681.1:0-103265 GCA_021605095.1 Caerostris extrusa | reverse complement strand
GAGAATAGAACTCAGTACGCTTCCTTGAGGTGTACCTGCACTAATATGACCGATTGTGGAGAATTGATTAGGGAAGTCGAACTGGAAAGGTTCTATTTTAAGATAATTTGTAATATGTTTTCTGATCCAAAGCAAGAAAAACTGAAGCTCTTGATCATAGGTATATCAGTCCATCGTACCACAGTCGATCGAAAGCTTTTTTGGCATCTAGAAACACACCTTCTGTAAAAATTTATAGTTATATCCTTCATGACGATATTGGTGACACGTGGTAAATTTATGACAAGTTGAATGATGTTGACTTTGAACTAAATTGTTCTGCTGGAATTACGGAATTTTTATCGCAAAAGAAGTAGTATGTTTCACTCAAAAGATATTCTTTTCGTAAAAGCTTCCAGGTATTGCGTATGGAGACTGGATGCAACTTGATAATTTTGAGGAAATTTCCCTATCTTGGTCAGGTTTAGGGAACATAATATTGCTTTTCCTCCAGATGAAATGGCTGATATTTAGCGTTACAACTGTTGTAGATTTTTGTAAGATGAGTAACGGTATTAAGGGGAGACACATTAAGGCTTTATTTGGTAATGTTGTATGTCCAAGTTTTCCGAATGTTGAGATTCTTGATTAAGTTAATTATGCCAGATGAGAAAAAAAAAAAATATTGTTTGATAATTTTGATGGCTCAGCTAGAAAGGAAGCTTACTGTATCTTCAACATGCTCAATTTGTGAGTCATCGTAAAGTTCAGTGTTTTCCTTAAAAGTGAGTGTTCAAGGTTTTCAGCAAAAAGAGTTCGCTTTTATCTGAAGATGAGAATATAAGACCTGAGGATCCAACCAGTAGTGGAATTTTGGGATATTTTTGGAAAAATGTTTGTTAGTTTTGATGAAAATTATCTTCTGGATTTAGGCCTATTAAAAATTCATTACTCTGTCATTTTTTAAATTGTGGGAATCATGTGCTTTATTTCTTTTGAAGTTTGTTGATATATTTGTTGAACGGAGTGAAACCCATCTTGGCCATAATTTTCGAATTCTGTTTTTTCAAAATTTCCAGTAGAAGCCTTTTCAAAGTGCTGAGCTCCCCAGATTTGCTGGAAAGGTTGATAGCAGAAGTACGCAGCATAGTTGAATTATCAATTATTTGGTCAATATCTTGAATAATAGAGGATGATTGATTACCAGGAATGCTCAGAAAATTACAGGAAATGCTTTGAGAATTTTAATAACAATATTCCAATTGGTAGTTGTGATTATGCTATTGATGAAGCGTAAATGAATTATGAGAGACTTCAACCATCACAGGGTTATGATCACTGAAAAGATCGCCGGATAGAATAAGCAGGCCCGAAAAATGAAATTTTTGGTGAAGTGCAATGTCAAGAGTACTGTTGCAGGATTGGGAAGGCAGAAATATGTGGAATCGTTAGAGCAATAACATTTAACTCATTCAGAGATGTCCATTCGAAGAGAATGGATCCATTTATGTTGCTGCGTCCATTATTCCATGCAGGATGCTTGGAATTGAAGTCACCAAGTAGAAGAACTTGTTGATTGGAGTTCGCTATTGTATCAAGTTCTTCTTGTGAGAATCTACCAATTGAGGGGCGATAAAGTAATTTTTAGGTTATTCTTGAGTTCCTTGAGATTAATAACGATAGAAGAAATTTCTAAGCTGGTTGTAGTAAAACGAATTTGAAGATGATTAATATTTTTATGAACGCAGATAGCCATGCCTCCTCCTCTGGTAAGACGATCGGAGAGATATATGATATAATTTGGAATTTTGAATGAATCGCCTGGCCGAAGATTTTCTTGAAGAGCAATTACATGAGATTATTGCGTACTTCTACTTCGGCACCTAGATTCTCCTAGAAGTAATAAAATTTTTTAGCGAGTTATATTACTTTTTTTCAGAATTATTTTATTACAATTACAGAAAAGCAGAAATATATATTACTATTAAGTAATAAAATTCCAACAAGTATCATCTCGTAATTCTAGAAAGACTTTCACTATTGCAAGAAATATTTCCTTGAATAATAAATAACTCTGCTTTTATATTTTGTTCAGAATATGACTATGAATTCAAATAAATTCCTGTAATTAAATATTGCGGTAATTAAATATTTAAATTCAAAAATAAATAAATAAAAATTATTGAACAATCAACAATATTCTACTTAAGCAATATCATAAAATTTAAGTATAAACGTTTTAAATATCATCATCATTGTTGAATAAAGAGATCGAGTGCCTGAAACGCGAAGCGTTCAATGGTATGTACTCAATGGTATGAAGGCAGTAGGAAAGAAAAGTCATGATAAATAGATAATAGTAATCGTATGATGAGAAAAAAGAAGAAAGTAAGAAAAATGTAAATCATCGGTATGGAAACGTAACAAGAAATTTATGATCAGTAAATATGCGTTGAAGTAGGGGCAACGGGCAACGGAGTACCTGTTACGGAGTTCCTTTGTGGTTTTAAGAACCACTATACCCACATCTTAAATTAAAAGAAAATTGGCATAAAATGAAGTTGCTTCAATTAATGAATTTTAATAACAAAAATAAAACAATAAGAAATTAGGAAAAACATCTCCTTGAGAACAATTAAAGCAGGAGATCGAAAAAGCTAAAGCTATAGGTACAATTAGGGGTCCGTTGACGATGCCCAAATAAAAGGTTAAAAGTTAAAAATAAAAGGTTTTTAAGGTTCAGAAAAATATCATGAAGAGTACAGGTAATACAGATATAGGACAGTTGCATAAAAGTAAGAACAAAACATACAATTTACATCATCACATCTATATGGCTGGGACACCGGTAGTATGCGTTGAAGTAAAATATCTAAAAAGCGATAACTGAGCAGGAAATTATGATGGTTTGAGGCTTCGGTTCCATTTAGAAGTAGAGAAAGGATACTTGTATTTTCCATTCAATTGCGTAAATATAGTTTTGCGCCTTGATGAGAGGATTTTCTGAGTAGCAATGATATTGAAGAAATTTCTAGAAAGTTTAGTAATATAGTTGTCAATAGAGTCAATTTTTAAATCTTGATGAATTGTAGAGTTGTGGACAAACCAGGGTGCTCCAGTGATAATACGAAGTTTGTTTTAATAATTTGTACAGATTTCTTGTTAGATTGTGCAGCTAGACCCCAGATTGGGGCAGCATAGGTAAGGATAGGCCTGAGAACTTGTTTGTAGAGAAGTTTGATTGACAAAGTTAAGTTAGAAAATTTATTAATGTGGTAGAGTGAGATAAAAATTTTTCCAACATTTTTCTTTGATTTTTGAATATGAGCTCGAAACGTAAGTTTATTGTCTATAATTAAGCCGAGATATTTAATATTAGTCGCCCATTCAATTTGTTGATCAAAAAGGGAGAGATTAATATATGGTTGTCTGGCGTGTCCTTTTCGGAAAATGATAGCTTGAGATTTAAAGACATTAATTGATATTCCGCCATTTAATTAGCCAATTCTCTAGGATATTCAAAAATTTTGAAGAGTATTGATGACATGAAGAATAGAAGCACCTTGGGCAAGAGCAGCAGAATCGTCAGCAAATAGGCAAGTGGAAATGTTAGTGCACTGAGGACAGTCATAGGACATATCCTTCAGTGATGATATTGGTGACACGTAGAATTTGATGACAAAGTTGAGTGATGTTGACGGAATCCAAATTGTTCTGCTGGATTATGGAATTTTTATCGCAAAAAGAAGTAATATGTCTCACTAAGAGTTTTTCGTAAAGTTTTCCAACACAGCTAAGGAGACTGATGGGCCGATAATTTTGAGGGAATTTCCTATCTTGGCCAGGTTTAGGGAACATGATGATATTTGCTTTTTTTTCCAGATAGGAGGGAAGTAGTGATATTTAGTACAGCTGTTGTAGATTTTTGCAAGATGAGTAATGGCATTAAGGGGGAGACACATTAAGGCTTTATTTGGAATGTTGTCAGGTCCAGAAGATTTCTGAATGTTGAGATTCTTGATTAAGGTAACTATGTCAGATGGAAAAAAAAAATATTGTTATGATAATTTTGATGATCAGCTAGAAAGGAAGTTACTGCATCTTCAACATGCTCAATTTGAGAGTAATCGCAAGGTTCAGTGTTTTCTTGAAGGAGAGTTCAAGGTTTTCAGCAAAAGAGTTCGCTTTATCAGAAGATGAGAATATAAGACCTGTGGATCCAACCAGTGAAGGAATTTTGGGATATTTTCTGGTAAAATGTTTGTTAATTTTGAAGAGAGAATTATCTTCTGTATTTAGGCCTAATAAAAATTCATTCCATCTGTCCTTTTTTAATTTGTGAATCATTTGCTTTATTTCTTTTTGAAGCTTGTTGACGGATTGCCTGAACGAAGGAAACCTGATTTTGAAGAGCATTTATTAAAAAAAGATTTGAAAGTACCCCAACTAATTGTTGCAGAATGAGTGGAATTGGAGGCGTTGCCGTGGAAGCCTGCAGAGTATTGGAGGAAGTAGTATGGTGAGATGTCTGGGTAGGAAGAGTTGGAAAGTCATCTGAAGAAGGGAGGAAGAGTTGGAGAAGCCTTTTTTGAGGAGCGGGAAGAGACAATTGGTTGGAGTTCTCAGGCTTCATTTGTTGTGCTTGTTTTTTAAGTCTCTCCGTCCAACCGTTGACCTTCGGGGGAGGAGCAGGAGTGAAATTAGCAGGGTTTTATGACAACCTGAGAAATTTGCAGTATGCTCTCCAGAGCAAAGGGCGCATTTGGGAGCTTCATCTGGCCTTTTGGTGTATTCTTTGGTGGCATGAGGTCCAGCACATTTGAGACATCGTGGGTCTCTTGTACAGAATTTACTATGATGATAGAATTCTTGACATTTATAGCATTGGCTGGGTCCTGATTTTCTTCTGAGTGGTTCAACTTTGACCCTAAAGTAATATAAGGTGGATAGGTCGAAAATTCTTTTGTTTTGTTCATTTTTTGGTAGAACTATTAGGTACAGAGGTAGATTGCCGGTACCAGCACGATTACGAAGTGGAGTGATGAATTCAGGAGGAAAGTTGAGAATTTGGAGTTCCTGCATGATGACATCAATTGGGAGATCTGAAGGCAGTCCGCGAATTACAACTTTAAGTTGCTTTTTCTTGGGGCAATTCAAATGTATGACTTTTTAAGTTTCAGGTGATCAATTTGCTTCCGTATGGATCTGTAGTCATCAGGTGTGGTTGGAAAAACTTTTAATTTGCCTCCAGAAAGGCGTCCTTCAATCTTTGAATTTGTAATCTGATTGAAGTTCTTAAGAATTTCAGTAGAATTTTGTATGTTGTCTATTATAATTGGAGGAACATATTTAGTAGTATGTGGTGCAGGACAAGAAGAAGCAATATTCTGGTCATTAGTGAGATCTGTTTCCATACTGTTTTCGTCCAGATGTAATTTATCAACATTTTTTAAATGTCTTCAATTTTAGCAGGAGGTATGTTGTCTGCATCACTAGGACCAAGACTTTCATCGGGGTTAAGGCAAGCAAATTTGGAAGATAACTTGATAACAGTGGGATCACTGGTATTAGGCCGTTTAGCTAAATTTTTTTTTCCATTTGTGTGACCTTAAGTTTTTTCTTTTTAGTAGGAGTAGTTACCGAGTTGTTTGAATCATTGAGTTTCAGCAAGATGAGACTCATTTGCTTCCTTAAGTTTTTCTTGGTAATATTAGAAAGCTTAAGTTGTATAAAAAAAAGATCTAAATTAGGTATTTGAGTTCAATTTTCAAGTAATTTTCAATGTTGTTCAGATGATCATTGAGGCTTTCGCACTCAATGAATGATGAAAAATTGTTAATGCTAATATTAAGTTGATCAATTTCTTGAATAAAGTTAAACGCTGTCGGGTTAGTATTAACGTCAATCAAATGAAGCATACTGGTTGATTGGTCAGCAGGGAAGAGAGACATGGTTGTGCTGTTTGAGGAGAGCGAAACTCCCTCGACAACAGCCATAATAGAATAAAATAAACAAAACCAAATATTTAAAAAAACTACTGACTAAAACAGAAAAAAAATATGCACTTTACTGAGTAAAGGCAGGGAGAAACACTCGTAGCTAAAAAAACCCGAACAATTCTGCGCCCACACAGTAAAATACAGAAGAAAAAAAAAAATTCTAGAATTTAGCTAAAAGTTCTAAAAAGAATTCTAGAATTTAGCTACTCATTTTATATAACAAAATAATAACATAGAACCAAAGAAATCAAATAGAGAAAGGTAATAAAGAGATTAAGACAGAATAAGAGGGGGAAAAAATCACATGCCAATGAGGTGAAACATTAGAAAACAAACAGAATTCTTAAATATCATAAATAACAACAATGATTATGATTATGAGGCTATTACATACATTGATCTGGTAGTCCTCAACTATTTGTTGTTCAATTGAACTCTGTAAAATACATGAAAACACGATGAACAGTAGCTAATACAAAATACAAATGAACGACGAACTATATCTCAAATCATGTGAAATCATTGTCCATCAAATACAGTATGATATTTAGTTGAAAAGACGAATATTGCCAAATGTAGTACACTTATTTTACTTTTATGATTTTACCGAAATCCTGCAATTTGATTGGAGGATCTTGTGGGAGTAATTTTAAGCTCTAAGGTCTATTACCAAAATACCGTTTCGATTGGCAGTTTATCTGGGAGTACTTTTGTTCAATGGTGTGTAATGCTGCCCAATGTTGTTTAATGAAATTTTTTTATATTTTTAAAAGAGGATTTTTTTTTTAAGTAGGGTAATATTATTTTATTTTTTAACCATTCTTTTTATATTAAATTCTTGAAAGAATGAGATACGCACAGTTAGTTATAGGACCAGCGGGTTCAGGCAAGGTATGAAATTACATTTATATTATTTTTTGTCATGTTTCTTTTAAGCATACAAATGAAAAATTTTAGAGAGTGACATTCAGAATTTTTACATCTGTATGGAATCAATTTTTAATACAATATCCTATTTATTTCTAATTTTTTTTTTTTTTCTTGAATACTAGTCAAAAATTTGATGAAAAGTTTTTTTGTTTTTTTCCCTCTGTAATTAAAATTATATAATTAGTCAATTGTATGAAACCTTTTACAATTGGTTTTCAAATTCAAATCTTGCTTTTATAATAATAATAATGTATATACTTTAAATAATTGCAAATGTTTCTGAATGAAGTGTATAGGGGATTAGAAAATCATTAAACAAAATAAAGTTATATACTGTGTCAACTATGACATGGTGTATGCTATTGTTTCTTTTAATGAAAGTCAATTAAAAATAAAATAAAAAGACAGGTATGGAGTTCAAAAATCCATAAATAAAAATTCATTTATTGAAGTATGATATAAAGGATATATTAAAGGTTAAGATGTCAATTTATCAATATAAAGTATTTTTATGTTTGATAAAATTTACTGATAATGCTTGTAAACATCCACATGAACTAATCAGAATTTATTGCGTTTGAGCCAAATTTCTACAGCTTTGCAAATATTTTCCAATATCCCATCATTACCAACTATGTTACTCAAGGGACAATTCATTAACCCAAAAACTTTTCTTTATCCTTTTTCAACTCTATATTTGGTTTTTACAATGTTTTTCAATAAATGCTTTTAATCATATTTATATAGAAATATTAAAACTATATGTATTCTCTCTGTCTCTTTTTAATCCAAAAGGATTAAAAAGAGACAGAGAGAACTTGAATTAAAAGGAATCTTTTTATTATCTGAAATCTATCTTTATTATGTTTATATATATATATATATATATATATATATTCACATATATTTTTTATAATCAATTCTATTTTTTCCGAATAAAAATTAATTTGTATGTATCAGTTCTTTATCTGTGAATAAATATAGAATAATTTCAGAAGAAAAAAATGTGTAATATAAAATCCTTGATAATCATCAAAATGTTGTAAATGTTGAAATACTTATTATTCAAAATATATACAATTATTTTAAGTTACAATATCCATTTAAAGTATAGGTTCTTAATCTTAGTATTAAATTTAGTTTTTAACATTATTGTCCAGTGTTAAATTTATAACTTAAAAATTATTCATTTAGATCAATTTAAAAAATGTATAAAAGTAATTTGATTGATAGTTATCAGTAATTTTCCATTATTAATGCAATAAAAAATTTAGATTCTCAGCACACTAAAAAGTATTCTTCCAGAAATTGATTCATTTTCCTGATACTCCAATAAAGGGAACATACCAAATTGTTTTGATAATGAAATTCTTAATTATTATAATTTGATTTAATTCTGCATTCTTTTGTGAAAACTCTGATTCCTTGTTACTTGCAAAATTGTTTATAATCATGCATAATTGAATTTTATCCTTTTGATAAATAATGGCTTTTTTTTTTTTTTTTTTTTTTGAAATTGCATGTCCGTGGTATATAAAAAAAGTCATTATTCTTTCACATTTTACTAATATGAATATTTTTCTTATTATGACAAACAAAACATAGAATTTAATTAAGAAATCAGTATTAAACATTATGTTAATTTGAAAGCACAATACTTAGTCTTAATATGTGGCCTTTGAGTTTATTTTTATGTATTATTTGAAGTTTATTTTTATGCATTTTAAACTTGAATTTTTATTTATGTATTTATTTTATTTAGTCTACTTATTGCTCAACTATTGAAAAGTTCTGTCAAGATGCTAGAAGGCCAATCAAAGTTATTAATTTGGATCCTGCAGCAGAAAACTTTAGTTATGAACCAATAGTTGGTAGATGTTATTTTTTTCTAACATATATTTTGATTCAGTTTTTTAGTGATGCTAAATAATCTAATAAGAGTAACTTCTTCATTTCAATCTCAAATTGTACTAAAAGATTCCTAATGTAATTATTATGTAACAAATTTAAATATTTTTAATTTGTGCTTGAATTTTCTCTAAAATAAATGTATGCAATATATATATTAGTCATAATTAAAGTGTGTTGTTTTATAGCTATATATTTATAAATGAAAATTTATAAATATATATATATATATTTAAATTCTCTGCACCCTTTTTATCAATCTTTTCACATATTAGCAATTTTTGTCGTAGATATTAGAGATCTAATACAATTAGATGATGCTTGTGAAGATGAAGACCTCCACTATGGACCCAATGGTGGTTTAATTTTTTGTTTAGAGTAAGTATTTTTATGTGTGTGTTTATTTTTTAAAATCATTATTCAGCTTTATATTTTCTTCTTAATAATAGTAATTTCCTTATTTCAAGTAATAAGCATTTAATTTAAACATTTAAATTACTAGTTTATATATATATATATATTTTTAGATATTTAGCAGAAAATTTGGAGTGGTTAACTGAGCAGTTAGGTGAAGAACAAGAAGATTATATTTTATTTGATTGCCCAGGTATGTTAAAATGAATATATAGATATTTTGTGGATGATTTTTTTTAATTAAATATTATTAAGTGATATTTAAATGAAATATTGATGGTGATGATATTTAAATGAATAATAAAATAGATATTTTATTCTTATTTTAACTGTGACTATGCTAAATGTTCTAAAAATTAAGTAAAATTCCTCAAATATTTATTTATTATTATTTCCATGATATTAAGTTAAGATACAAAATCGGGTTGTATCACATCACAAAAAAATAATTTGCATTGTTTTATTATGTTTATAAAATCATAAAAAGAAAGAAGTCCATCTGTAATACTTCCTGGCAGTGGTGACAAAAATAATAATAATAATAAATAATTAAAAGCATTAACATCTGAATCTTCAAATCATTATATCATTTTTTAAAAATAGAACAAGATATTTCTGTTTATTGCCAACTTTTCAAATTTGTGAAGCAGGTCAATTTTACAATTTAAAACAGATTTTTTATTTTTATTTTTTTTTTTTTTTTTTATGGGAAAAGTTTATAAATTTGAGATAGGAAAACTTTTTATTTGTACATATTTTGGAATTCTCTTTTAACAGGTAATTTTTACTATTTCCAGATATTTATAATTATTTATTATATTTTAAACAAAAATAAGATGAAAATTTTAGGACATAAGTGTTGGAATTTTTCTGGTGACAATTGAATATTGAATATTTTTCTGGTGACATCACATTTATAAAATAAAATATTGTACCTTTATATAGATTTCTCAAGTATTATTGTAAACGCAATAAAATGATGTAGTAATTTTTAATTGTCTTTTTTATGAATGTAAAATAAAATCCTCACTGTTATTGCATTCCAATGTTATATGCATATATGCTGCTATAATGTTATATCTGCTACTAGTCTTTTTACAAGCTGATCATTTAGTTCCAGCTTACCTGCATATCACTGATTCTTTCAATTTTAATTTTGGATACCCTTTATCAGACTTGATGATTTTATTTAAAGAATTTTATCTCTGAACAGGGTTTTGTTATTTATAACGTTTCTGGAGAATTATTAGAGAAAGTTTATCTCAATTTCAAAAGGAAGTTTCTTTTAATTTATTATGAATATATGAATTATATTCTTGTTTTGCTTTATAATTTTGAAAATTCAAATTTATTCATATTTAAATATTTATTTTTTATTCAAATTTATTATTTGTGGGCGGAATTCAAATTAGCATTTATTCAATATAAATAAATATTAATTATGAACATATGGAAATATAAATAATTGGTAGTTAAAAAATAATCTGAGTGAAAAAAAATACAAGAACTACATTCATTCTTCCATTTTACAATTTCTTTAATTTTATAATCAATATACAGAAGTAAATATCTATGCTGTGATAAAAAATGTATAACAATTCTTGAAAAAGAACATTATTCTTTTTAAATTAATTATTTTGATATAATAACAAATATTTAACTAGCTCTCATCTGAAAGCATCCATGTTTTGAACATTAATGCTAAGCTAAAATTTTACTAGATCTTATTTATTAATCTAAATCTGATTTATATTAATTTATTGCAGGACAAATTGAATTATACACTCACTTGGATGTTATGCCTCGATTAGTGGCACACTTGTGCCGTTTGGAGTTTTCACTGTGCAGTGTGTTTTTAGTTGATTCACAATTTATGACAGAACCTGCAAAATTTATTTCTGGTGTCATGAGTGCGATGTCTGCTATGGTAACTCTAGAAATTCCTCATCTCAATGTTCTTACGAAGATGGATCTTTTGACGAAACACACAAGAAAACAATTAGACAGGTACTTTTAATCTAAAAGATACTGATAATCATGATTAGAACAAATTAAATTATTTAATGAAATAAATTTTTTGATAAATGATTTAATGATAACATTAAAATTAGACTGTTTGTTAAATTCTGTTGCATAAATTTCATTGCAATATTTATGTGTAGAATTATTTTTTTATAGTATTAGACTTAAACAAAGGTTTATAAAAAAATAAATAATGAAGATTTATTGCTGTCTGTGTAATATAAATCCACAGGTATTAAGAAAATCATGTTATTTCTCTCTGATAACTTAATCTAAAAATGTCTAATACTGTTATTCAATATCATGCAAGAAAACTGGAATTAAAATATAATAAATTTATTTAACCTTTTAAAAATATTCAACTGAAGGCAACTGAAATAAGGATGGAGATGAATGTTTTATTACATATAGATTATCTAAATTTGAAAAGGTAATATTTTTAACAGATTGATCAGTTCAATAGCAGTGTAAAAAATTATGATTTAATTGAGGAATGAAGAATTAAAAAAATGTTGTATAAAATTAGAAAAGCTGTTTATGGAAAAAAATATTTATTATAAAAAAAAAAAATAAGTTATAGATGTACTATGGTATATGGCATTGGTTAAATATAATTATATTTATATAAAGGAATGATCCACTAGATGATATTAACATTTTTTTTTGTTAGAGAATTAGGGATTTAAAAAAAAAACATCACAGTTCTTTTCACATCTGACACCATTTTGATATTTTCCTTCTAGTTTTATTATAACTTCCATCTATAGTTTTTATTTTTGATCATTATTAGATGTTTTGGACTTGAAATTAAAATAAAAAATATTTTCTGATATGGTTTTTATATTAGAATTCCAAATTCTATAAAGAAATTTGTTAGCAGTTTATTATTGATGATGTTTACTAACTGATTTCTTTGATATAAAAGAGTTGATAAATTATATTTCTGAAGCTGGGCAATGCCTAGTTATATGTGCCAGTGAATATATATATATATTACAGCTTAATTTTTGTTACTACTAATATCATAGGAGGTTACTAATTTTAATTGGATTATTTTTTCATATTAAATTTTGTTGTCTTTTTTGAAATTTTTTTTAAAAATAAGTGATTCAGTTTACAAAAATATTATGTTCTCTAAATTTTAGTGCTGTATCCAGTAAACAAAAATATCAGGAGATATTTTTATTATTTTAGAATTTATATACTATTTGCGTAACTATATCTCCAAAATTTGTATTGCAATTTTTCTCATTTCATGTAATCTGCTGTTATTTTTATTTCTATTTTATCTGTTTTAGTTGTTGTTTACATATGTATTGATATACATTAGCAGTTTAATCTTTTTAAATATAGGAGATTGATTGCATTATAAAAAGAATTTGTGACTTTCATATTTTTATTTTTCTACTGAAGTTAATATAATTTTAATTAAAATTCGGTATAATTTGTAAATATGCTTTTATTGGCAGGTAATACACATGTACAAAAAAAGTTACACAATAAAGGATTTTATTTAAAATAAATTTTATGATCTTTATTTTTTATACCTGGTATCTTAAATTTTATACGTAAAAAAAAAATTTTTGATTTAAGAAAATAAGCAAAATTTAAATATTAACTTTATATTATTATGTTATTACTATTTAACTTTGTTATTATGGTATTCTAATACATTTATTACTTTTGTTAAATATGTTTTTTGTTCATCAGGTTTTTGGTTCCTGATATTCAATTATTCCTACAAGAAGAACAAAGTTCTTGTAGATGGGGAAAAAAATATTCTAAGTTGAATGCAGCCATTTGTAGTTTAGTAAGTTTGTTTTCATCTTTTTTTTTTTTTTTTTCAATTGTTAACTTTTTATTTTTAATAAAACAGATTATTTCATAATTTCTAAATTATTAATATTTTAGACTGAAAGTTATTCCTGATCTTTTAAAAATAGACTATTTAGCATTTCATAACAATGTTCATTTTTTTCCTTTATTTTGTAACATAATTTATTATTTTATTTTAAAACACATTTAATACTATTAATAGAAATGAATATTCTAAACAATTTTGATATATTTTTTATATAACAAATAAAGAATTTCTACTTATTATATATAAAAAAAAAAGGTGTTATTTTTATTTATAGAAATTAAAGGCAAAACTGAAAGCGGTTTAATTAATGTAATGTATCTTTTATTTTATTATTAAGCTAACAGGTGGGCTGAAAGGTCCGTAAGCTGACACATACATGGCGGTACTAGTATTAAATCCATATGATTTTTAGTTAGCCCTAACCTTCAAAAGATACGTGTATAAATTTGACAGCTGTTGCACTATTAGTGTGTGAGTTATGGCATTTTTAGTGTTCATCACATGCAGTCCACTCGGCTGGCTGTCAATTGGACTCTGGTGTGAAATGATGGAGCCATGTTTCATCCATTGTCACATATCGACTGCAAAAATTCGGGTTTATTACCAATGAACAGCTCCAAACACTGCTTAGAATCATCAATTCGTTGTTGTTTTTGGTCGATTGTGAGCTCGCCCTGCACCCACTTTGAACAGAGCTTTCGCATACCCAAATATTCATTCACGATATGTCCAACATGTTCCTTTGATATCTTTAGGGTCTCAGCTATCTCAATCAACTTCACTTTACGGTTATCAGAAATTATTTTGTGAACTTTTTGATGTTTGCGTCGGTAGCAGCCTCTTGGGGGTCTCCACTGCGTGCATCGTCCTTGGTGCTCATTTCGCCTTGTTTAAATTTAGCAAACCACTTCTCTACGGTTGATTTTCCTAGTGCAAAGTCCGAATAATGTTTATCAAGCCAAGCCTTGGCTTCAATAGTATTTTTTTTTCGCCAAAGAGCAATGCTTTATTAACATACGAAATTCCTTTTTATCCATTTTTTCAAACTAACAAAAGTTGCTTCACTAAAAATGCTATAACTCACATACTAATAGTGCAACAGCTGTCAAATTTATATACGTGTCTTTTGAAGGTTAGGGCTAACTAAAAATCATATGGATTTATTCTAGTAGTGCCATCTATGTATCAGCCTACGAACTGTTATAATAAGAAATTTGGAGCGTTATCATACCTGCAAGGCCTTCTTCATTTTGTGGAAATTTTTCATAATTTAGTTTATTTTCTGCTAATCCATATTGAAGATTAAATATGTGCAGAGTTATTATTTTTTTTCCTGCAGGCATAATAAAAATATTTTCCAAAGGATCAATTCATTGAATGAAATTAACTTGAAATGAAAACATTACAATTGTTATAAATAGTTTAATTAGTAACAATTTTAAATTTTATTGTGCAAAATAACAGAATGTCATTTATAACCAAAATATGTTAATTTCATTATGTACTTCGAGAATAATAAAAGCATGAAAGCAAAATGTTGGTATGGCTTTTGAAACAATTTAAAGGCAAAAAAGACATGTAAGTTTTTGTAGAAATAATTTTGAATTCTCATTTATACAGGAAGTAATTATAAATTAAAAAAAAAAATGGATTTAGGATTCTAGGTTAAAGAATCTTAAAAATGCTTGTGTATGTGTGTCTAAATAATTATTTAATGTAAAGGTGCTATACAATCTGTATTTTATTAATTATATTTATTACTATATAATAATTATAAAGTAAAGTTAAATCTTTTTCAAAAATGAAGATTGGCAACTATTTATTCTCAATTGGTTCTCAAGTTTTTAAATATTATAATTTTTTATTTTAGTTTATTTATTTCTTCTTTTTTTTTTTTTTTAGATTGAAGACTACAGCATAGTGAAATTTTTACCTTTTGATATTAAAAGTCAAGAAAGTATAGAAGAATTATTACTAACTATAGACAATGCCATACAGTATGGAGAAGACTTAGATGTCAAAATAAGGGTAAATTATATGTCTTATACTATAATTATTCTTATTAATATGTGCTTATTATTATAATACGTACATTACATGTTTCAAACATTTAAAAATTGTTGAAAACCGAGAAGCTTAAGAAATTTTTTTTTCTTGGATTCTAAATTACTCTATAATATTTTGTCATTTAATCAATAATTTAATATTGATTAATTTTATTAATGTTCTTGTTGCTAAGCTATCAAAAATAAAATTTCAAAACTTCAATTACTCAAAATGCAACTTAAAATTTAGATTTAACATTTCAATATAAAAATTTGTAGATAACTTTACCAAATTTTTATTTAAGGGCTTAACTAGGTACTTTATAAATAATGCCAAAAGTATGGAATTTAAATTTTTAACATATCAATTTTTTTAACATCATAGAAATATATTGCACAAACTAGGATTATTCATGGCTATTAACTATGATTTGATAAGTTGAGATGTTATGAAGAACTTGCCTTTTTGTATAATAAATAGATTAGTAGCAAAATGCAAAAAAAATTAAAATTTCTTTTTAAGTTTTTTTTATTTTAATTTGTAGTTCTTGTTTTTGCTGCATAATTAAACAATGGAGGCTTCCATTTAATAAAATAAGGTTTTATTTGTAACAAAGTTTTCTTTTGTGAAAAATTCTAAAAAATTAATAAATGAAACAAGTAAATTTTTAGGCTATATAAAAAAGTTAAACATTATATGTAGTATTATTTATAAATTTTTTTCTGACACATTTTTGAACATGGTAGGTAAAATAATATTTATGTAAATATCACAAAAAATTCATTGTATTTGAATTAATAAATTTGCTCCATACTTCATGTTTTGCATGATAATTTATCATATAGATAATATAAGAATGTAGATCAAAAAAGTTTTATAACTGTCTTGAAGTTATAAAAAGTATTTAAAAAAAAAAAAAAAAAAATTTTTTTTTTTTTTTAATGTTTATTTTCTTTTACAGTATCCAGAAGATGAGGATGAAATGGAGGAGGATGATACTTAAAATAAATATATATATATAATATATATTCCCATATTTTGTACATAATTTTTATTAAAAAATGAAAACAAAAGATTTTTTTCTTTCAGAAATATGTGATTTTAACAACAGAATTGTTATAGATGAATGAATCAAAATCTTAAAAAAAAAAAAAAAAAAAATTCAATACTAATTATCTTTCTTAAATAGATACATTAAACAATGTTTAATATCATGACTTCCTGTTTCAAAGTTTTCTTTATTCATTTGATCTTCAATGTAAAAACTGTTTTTTCTCATTATTAAAAAAGTGAAAATTTTAATGAA
This sequence comes from Caerostris extrusa, assembly GCA_021605095.1. Lineage (NCBI taxonomy): Eukaryota > Metazoa > Arthropoda > Arachnida > Araneae > Araneidae > Caerostris > Caerostris extrusa. The sequence continues at coordinate 86,797 of BPLR01016681.1, read as the reverse complement.
AGTTTATTGAGAATGGAAATTACTATAAATATTAATACATTGTTTCAAGATTCAAATTGATTCTTAGAAGTTCTAAATTTAAATTCTCAATTCTTTACTACTCTTCTTATTCAAAAGCATTACAATCAAAATAAGAGGTTAGGTGGATTCAAATGTAAAATATTTTAAAGAGTTAAAAATAAATCAGCCATTAATGAGTCAGTCATACAGATAATAGGATATGTAAATATTAAATTTTTTGTTGAATATTATGAATCATTACTATTTTGCATGTGTATGGATTAATATAACATAATATATACATTTTGATTCAAAAGGTGAAATATATAGATAAAAATAAAGTAACTATTAATCAATTAGAGGATAACAAGATAAAAAAACAAATGTTAAAAATTTATGTACAACTTGACTTCAATTATCATGAATTATTAAAATAACATTATTGTTTCTTCAGGGCTAAAGTCTATACCAGAGATAAAATAGCCATTCATTAATGAATTAATTTTTCAAAATATATTCTGAAGAATTTTAGATAAAAGAGTTAATGAAAAATAAACTGAATAAAATATATCATTTTACTAGTTATTATAAGAAAATTAGAAGTATAAGAATATTCCCTATTCCTGGGTATTACAAAAGTTCAAATTTGTGAATTAATAATATATTTAAAAAAAAAAAATTTTAAGTCTCAGTTTTAAATTTCAGTTAGGTTTCAGTATTTATATAGAAAAAATTAATTGTACATCTGGTAGACATAATTAATAGTTGAAATTTAGAATTTATTTAGTTTAAGGTTATTGTTAATTTCTAAAAAATAAAATCAGAAACCATGCATTTCTTTATTGTGAAATACATGATTGTGTTTTATGAATGAAACATGTAATCTTGTGGACATCTTTGTTTGTATGTATATTTTTATCCTTTTGTTTCTTACATCTTTGTTCCTTTCATTCTGTTTGAATTTTTGTTTAAAATGCCAGTATTCTGATCAACATGTTTGACATGCATGGCAACCCATGTCCCAGGAAAAAGAACCCTAGGGATTGAGTCCAGTCTGAGTTGTTGTTTTTGGATGGAATATATGTCACTTTGGCTTCCTTCTGGTATATGGGAGATACGTTTAGTTTCCAGATTTATCAATTAGCTGGTTACCAGGTCCTTCGGCCTGGGCTCAACCCTAGCTCATTAAAAATATAAATTTTGTTTTCCAATAAAATAATTTTCCGTAAATTCATTAGTATTGTTATCTTAATTCAATTATGTGTCATTTTCTGGTTAACATGGTTCTTTTATAGTTCTGTTACAATTTTTTTTAAAAAGAAATATTTTTTTGAAGCTTTGGGTGTGGCAAGGGTTTGTCTCACGGTGACAACACTGTGGTCTATTACATTCTAATCTATACAATATAGTCAGCTAAATCTAATGTTTCATTAAAATGACAAAAGTTTGGAAAAATAATCCCCAAATTTCTTGTGTAAACAAAGAAGATCTCAAGGACTTTGATGAAGACATGGAAGAGATTACATTTTACCTCATGAAAACATCTCAACTCCATAGCCAGAATACCATTTTTTTTTTTTTTTTTTCACATCCAATTAAATTTAATATGACCAATAAGTTTCTTGGAATTGGGATGGCTTCCTGCCTCATCTTGATGATATTAAATCATTTATAAACAAGTTCCAGCCCTTCTATCTAGCTTTGCAAGAAACAGTGTTACTCCTAATAACTGAATAAAAAACTTAAAAACTATACTATGATAATATACAGAATTCTTGAGAAGTTGAAGATGTGTTGCATGTAGTTCCAATGTTCTTTCTTTAAACAGTATTTTATGAATAATAGCTTTACAAGTTCAAATCCGCATTCCAATAATTTGCTCTATATCTGTATCTCCAAGACAAATGGCAAAAATGATCTTGATGAATTAACAATAACTCTTAATATTATTGTAGGGGATTTGAATGGTCATAGTCCTCTGGAGTAGACAAGAGGCGAATGGTAAAGGGAAATCTTTTAGAAAAATTTTATCGACCGTAATTAGTGCCTTTTTAATGACACCAACAAAACTTATTTTCATCAACTTTTTCATTTCAGACTCTCAACTTGACAGCATGTTCTTCGTTGCTTTTATCAAAATGTACTTTTGTGTTAAAGACAACTTAAATAATAGTGACTATTTTCCTATTTTTTAATTTATAATGATACTTTCATTTCATTGCATTTTATTTTTGACAAAGCTTTGTTAAATGCTTCATACCACAAACATTGAAGAAGCTGTTGATAGAGTAACATAACTTATTTACTGTGGAACTCTCTATATCTAGAATTTCTAGTAGCTTCTAAACTATCAAAAGATATGGTGGAATCTACTTATTCTGTTAAAGCTCAACAAAAAGCCTGGAATATATTTTTCTAAGACTGTTCTAGCAGGCTATATCTTTCTGTGCATATTTTAAATCATAATGGACAAATTTTGGCTGATGCAAAAGGTATTATTTTAGGAAAACATTTCACCAGTATTTTTAGTTCCAAATCATATTAAAAATACTTTATCAAAAACGATAAAAAGAAATTTAAACTTTTTTTCTCTGATACACTAAATGATTTTGATGTGTATTTTACGTTTAAAAAACTCGAAAATGCACTTTCAAACTCTACATAGATAAATGATTAATTATAAGCTGATGAAGTTCTAAGTTTTTATTCACCAACAATTAATTTAGCAATATGTAATAGAATACGGACTGATGGATGTTTTCTAAAATAACGGCAAAATCGTACAGTTATTCCTATTTTGAAAACCACAAGATGTCAATAGTTCTTACTAGTCATCTTTGTAAAGCTGTGGATAGATGGTGTAAGCCAGATTAAGTTAAGTCCTGGAGAAAAATTTAAAAAAAAGGATAATGTAAATAAAAGGATTATGATCCTGACATTTTTTTAATATCTGCACATCATGGACTTTTCTCAAAATCTTCCTGTTTTTATCCAACATTTTAAGATAAGAATTTTTATGTTTGGTTTGGCAATGTTTCATCTAATAATTTTCCCTAAATGAAATTATGCCACAAGGTAGTGTGCTGAGTGTTATTCTAATTATAGTTAAAATCATATTTTACATTGTAGTGGATCAATCCCCAAGCAATTAATTGTGGAAATCAATAACAGATGGCAGTGCTTGACGGCATAAAAAAATATATAGCCTTGGTAAAGGTCAAGAAATAAAAACAATCATAAAATTCATAAATTCTTATTGTTCTAAATAAAAAAAATATTGTCAAAATATTCTTTATTGTTGCAAGAAGTCTAAATATCATGAAGCAAAAACTACAATAGGCTTGATTACGATTTACTTTAACCAAAATGGCAAGTCGTTAGGTGAAAATATCTAGTACTTGTATCTAAAAAAAATGGCCATCTCTTAAACTTCATAGCGTAATTTATAATGGTCACCACTGTTTTCGGCTATGACAGCAACTCCATTAGTTTATATATCATATTCTAATTCAGCCTTGCTTTTTACATATGCTGCATAATTTTTATAAAAATTTATATTTTGGTTATCTAATCACAATTTTTGGACATGTATGTAATCAACTGTTGTAATTGGGCTAGTAATATACAGAAAAAAAATCATTAGACTACATTAAATGATATTGTCTTTTAAAAGATATGCACCTCAATATTACATAAGGCAAAATACATTAAATTATTTTCAAATGTTATCATTAATTATGTATGAAGTAAAGCAGTAACTTGCATCTCCAAGTATAAATTAAAACAATTTCAAATGTTGAATTAATTCAGGAGGCCTTTCTTAAATCTTTTAAATGTAAAGTTGTTTTGCTCTACCATTCACACTGTTTTCATTTTTATCTTTTTCTGATATAGATTGAATAACAACCATTTCTAGAAAAATCTTGAAAATAAGAATAGTCATTCAAATTCTTAATATAATTAATATACTTCTATCTAAAATGATTTAAAAATATTTCAATTCTCAAATTATTCATTTTTTTAAAATTGATAATATAATTCAAATAAATCGATTTTGTTTTAGCAGATAATAAAATAACTCTTAATGTTTTTGGCATTAAACATGATGCATTACAGTAATTTAATTTTAGATTTCAAGCATAAAGCTTTCTAAATTTAATAGTTATATCAATCAATATGAAAACATTTACTCTGACTGTAGTACATGAATTAATCCTTACATTTATATGAAATTAATAATATATATTTAAAATGTTAATGCAGTCTAGCAGATTTTTTTTTTTTTTTATTAAAATTTTAAAAATAGTTAGCGTTATCTATTAGGATTATGTAAAAAAAAAGAAAAAAAAACATCACTGACTACCTACTACTTTATTAAAAATACTACAAATTGTAAATACAAAAGTTAAAAAAGCATTTGAGATTCAGAATTTTTTTTTTTATACAAGAAATAATCTGACAATATGCAAACAAAAACTGTTTTTGCAATTTATTTTTTAAAGCTAAACGGAATAAACACACTAACATTCCATTAGGTAAAATATCAATTTTGAGATCTAGCATCCAATGGAAATACAAGATAGTTTTATGCATACATGTTAAAAGTTGTCAAAAAATGTAAGAAAATGTCAGTAAGGCTTGATCACAGAAGGCAGCTTTTCTTGTTAAAAAATGTCACCTTTTCCAAAATACTATGTAAAATAAGGAACTTAATATTTGAATATTATATAAAAATATCTCATGACAATCCATTTTTCTATCAAGAAGTTATTAAAAAGTCTAATTACACAGTTTTCACAATATACACTACAAAATGCAGTCAAAGAACTGTGTATTATATATAATATGTCAATGGTTATTTTTACAAGATTAGCTATGCTTATATATATTAAGAATAAATATGTTAACTAGAAAGTTCTATTATTATGCAAAATTGACATCACATTTTCAATGCAAATATAAAAAGATTTACATAATCATTCATAAAATAAATTACAACCTTTCCTTAAGTTTTAATAATGATAAATTATTTTAAGATAATTAGTCATGAAAGACTATCAATACCGAGACAAAAAATTCTAAACAATCTTTTTTTACCTTACATTTTCTATAGCATAAGAAACTTGTATTGATGTCAATATATTTTTTTGTAATATGCCTATGTAAATAAAATGACAATTTTATTTGGCTACATAGATTCCAAAATCCATAATTATTTAATTCATTTACAATGATTAAGTAATTGGCATGAAACAAAAATCACAGGTCAAATTATAATAAACTTATTATTGAAAAAAATAAATTTCTAATTTAAAATCTATTACAAGACATGAAATAACAATATAAGCCTTCCCTTCCCTCCACAACAAATTTTTACACACAATTTTGGACCGTCAAAGAAAAAAATTACATCTTTAAAACCATTTTTAAACTATACAAGCTGAAAAATTTTCAATATGCTTGCATTACGGTAAAATGATTTACAACTATCATTTTAAAATTTTGAAGTCACATTAAAATATTACAAACAATTTGTATATTAATAACAAAGCATAAATATCAATTTGCATCATTACTATCATAAAATATAAAAATCAATTGAAATTTTAAAATGCCATTTGAAAACAAACACTTCTAAAAATCATATTATATCAGTTATTAAATAATCCTAGTATTAAAAATGATTAACAAATGGGATCCTTTGAACAATACTAACAATTGACATTAAATTCATAAATTAAAAAATAATAATGATTGAAATCACGATTTTGCAGAAATCATTTGCAAAACTGCGATTGCAAATTTTCTTTACACGAACTATTTGGTATAAGCATAAGTTTTTAAAAGAAAAACTAAAACCAAATACAAAATTATATAACACATAATTGTTTGCAAAATGAAAAAGTGCAGGAAATTTTTTTTTTTTTTTTTTTTTTTTTTTGCAGGACATCACAGTAAGGTAAATGGATGGTGCTACACATACAATATGTATATTGGCACAAGAAATTTTATTGAATATTGTATAATAAATTAAGCTTTCCATAAAATGCGATAAAAACAGTTTATAGTAAAATGCATCAAAGGTAATGAAAAATATTGCAGAAGATCCTTCTTTTCCATCCAGCATTATAATTATATTTACAGCATAATATGTTAGTATCAATTTTCATTTAAAGTATTAAGACTATCATAACTCTATTTACAAGTTTCTTCGAAGTTTAAAGGAATATTAAAAAAATAACAAGGTTCAATGGGCAAGTTGTATGAACCTTATTCTTGAAGGCATATTAATTTTCTTAAATATAAAAACTTGAAGAAAGTTGAGCATTCTACAGGAATCGGTCATTTAAAAAAAAAGAAGTTTAAAAAATATATACCTCATTTAGTAATAACATATCTATAATGCATCTTAAAAAGTTAAAGTGATTTTTTAGCAACCATTTTAAGTTTTAAATAATAATAACATAAATGAATATTTCTCTGATTATTCTAATTAATATCTTACAAATGTATACTTAAATGAACAATAGTATAAATTTTACTAAATAATGTATTCTATGAATACAAAAACGTAATTCCTTAAATGCTTCAAAAGACTTCTTTAAGAATTATTTTCATTATTTGTATTACATTAATGATGCAAAAAAATTATGACAAATTTATTTCATGGTTTTTTTTATTTAAGTTCAAAATTTGGTAATAAATAGTAACAATTTTCCAAACTCAATACATTTCTGACAAAATTAAAATGTTTATATAAGTTAGTTTATTTACTAGCTAATCGTTTGACCAGAAACAGACTTTTTTTTTAAAATGACCGATTCATTTGCAAAGATCACAAAAAGCAATTGGTACAGACCTCCAAAAGTACCAATTGAACAAACACACACACACACTCAAATACGCCCATAAGATTTGCAATGTGAGAATGAGCAGTCTTAACCTTCTATATCACACAGCTTCTTTGAGAACTATAAATAGAAAAAAGAACTTTCCAAACATAGTAACTTGCCTTTGCACATATCATGGCAAGGAGCTACTTTGGCTGGAAAGTAAAATCGAAAAAATATGTTTCCTCTGATGTGTATAAGAAATACATATAAAATGTAAATCGTTTCTTGGGTTTATAAGAGAAGGCTAGAGGGATTTTTTTTTTTTATTAGACTTCATCCACTAGAATGGTGACTGGTTCATGGTGGTTGTTGTTCACCTGATTCTGCTTGCCATTCTCCTCAGGAAGAACTTCGGGTGCAGGGGCTTTTTGCTCTTCCACCTTCTTTTCTAGTTCTCTAATGCGTACTTCCTGCTTAAGTATGGTGCCTTTGAGTTTGCGGATCTCTTCCATTATTTCATCAAGCTTTTCTTTCTGAAAACCAACAACAAATCGAGTTATATAATGATAGGACACAATAAAAAGTTCTGCTTCTAATTTAAATAAAGCTTTTATAAATCATTAGACAAATTAAATAAAGAATGCTAAAAGATCTCTTCAAGCCCATACAAAATATTTCTATAATATAAGAATCAGAACCTTTAAAATTTAAAAAAAAAAAAAAAAACTTCGTGAAACAATGATACTTGTATGAATAAACTCCATTTTCCAAATGAAGCAAAATTCACACCTTTATTATGCTTGTGTGTGAATTTTATATAAAATATATATATTACATCTTTCATTTTAATTATAATCAACAAACTACACTGGTGGACAAAATTAAGAGATGGAAGACATTTTCCCAAATATCTGAAAAATATTGAAATATATATAAATGAAATTATATAAATGACTATATATAAATGAAATTTAGAATGGATATAGCTTATTCCATGATAATAAATTATGCAAAACAAAAATGAAAGTGCCATTCACTGGCATGACCTACTGCCAATAAATCCAATGTAATCTGAACTTAAGGATAAAAGATGACAATAAAAGTGAGGCTTGTACAGACAGCATGCATGCTGTTAATAAGGGAGTTAAGGAGGGCTTGTGCAAGACCCTCCCATTCTTCCACCAGAGCAATTTTTAATTCCAGAATGGTTCTGAGGGGGAGGTTGGCGCATCGCAAAAGCTCTCCCAAGAGCATTCCAAGCATGTTTAATAGGATTCAGGTCAGGGGATTTGACTGGCCAATCCATTCGTTGAATATCCTCGCTTTCCAGATACTCATCACCTATGAGTGCCCTATGTGGTCGCGCGCATTGTCGTCCATAAAAAATGAACTCAGGGCCAACAGCGCCCCTGAAAAGACGCACATAGGGCTCTAGGACCTCCTGCCTGTACCTCTGGGCATTCACAGAGCCATTGTGAAACACATGGAGCGGTGTGCGGGTATCTTGCATGATCCCTGCCCAAACCATGACTCCTCCACCAGCATTATGGTCCCTTTCGATAATGTTGCTAGGATGGTACCGGGTTCCAGGTTCCCTCCATATCAATAACCGTCCAGAATCGGGTTGTAGACAGAATCTGGACTCATCGGTGAAGAGAACATTAGCCCATTGAAGCTGTGTCCAATTTTGATGTTGTCTGCACCATTCTGCATGCACTCTTTTGTGGGAAGGAGGGAGTGGGATGCAAATAGCGGGCTTCCTGGCATACAGCCCTCTTTCATGGAGTCTCCTGGAAACTGTCTTACTCGAAATTGATGTTCCTGTAGCAGCCACGAGGCCCCTAGACAATTGAGTGGTTGTAGCCGTCCTCTGGCGCTTAGCTGAAAGGAACAAATACCGGTCTTCATTGGCTGTTGTAGCCCTCGGACGACCTTGTCCTGGTCGTCTGCATACTGTCCCACTAGTTTTAAATTGACTCCTCAAATTGGAAATGATGCTTGGTGTTATATCCAATTCCTAGCAACCTGAGCTTGGGATTTGGCCTGCCTCAAGTCTACCCACAATTCTTCACCTCATACCTTCGTCTAAACGATGATGTTCACTCATTTCCCCTAAAAACCAGCAAGAAACAACAAGAGTATTCAAAAAATGCACTAAAATCTGCAACTGTGTTGAAGAGTGGAATGAGATGAACAGCTCGACGCAGACTATTATACTTCCTGCTGGCTTAGCAACGCCTACAAGAATACGTAAACTTATCTCAGGGCCAATAGCGCTACAGTGACCATATATGGCAATCAACTGTCCAGGTTTTGTGCGGTATTTTTAGAGAAATGTGAGAAAATGCTTTCCATCTCTTAATTTTGTCCACCATGTATATAAAAGTGAACTTGCCACAGTTTATTTTTAACATATATTTTTATATAGTTTGCCAATTATAATTAAAATGAAAGATGTAATCGTCTCAAAAATTACAGAAATTATCATAAAGGAGTGAAATCCTGTCTATAATTTCACCAACATGAACCAATATTTCATTACAGATTCATTTTATTTCTGCTTTGATTTAGATATAGTAAAAACATCTTGACTATAACGCTTCTTATGGTTTGTTATAAATGTTTTGAAACTAATCTTAAATTGTTTTTGATAATTAAATAAATAGAAATGAAAATATTTCAACCAGTTGTTTAGTATATCTTGAAGAAAATTTTTTAAATAAATTTCTGCATTAAATAGATTTACAATGAAGTATTTACTTGAAACCATAAAAACTAAATTGCATATAGAGATTGCAAAAAAAAAAAAATGAGAGAATTTTAGCTTATGAGGTTGGCGAGATTTTTTCACAATTATAATATTTTTTTAACATATAAAAGTTTTTTTTATTTTTTTTATCAGCAATTAAATTGTGACAGTTGATTATAATAGTCTTTAACAACAAAATATATATTTATTGATTACAGAAAATAAATAAGTGTGGCGATACTAACTGGCACTGCTTCCGTCTTTTCTCGAGCTTTGGTAGGCATTCGATCCAAAATATTAGATTTACTTTTAGATAATTTGAATTCTTGCGCTCTGGGTTTATAACCATCTTTCAAACTTATCTGAAAAAAAAATATATATATATATATATATATATACATATATAATTCAATCAATATAAAAAGTTGAACCAGATAAAAAAAAAAAAAAAAGTCAACTGTTCAAAATTAACTTCAAGTAAAAAGAATCCTTGATGTAAAGAATATATTTACTGGCTTAAAACTTTCATCGATATAAATATAGGTAAATATGTAATTAAAACATTCCAAATTTTAATTCACTGTATATTTACACTTGAAATATTTTATTTAAAGAAAATTATAGAAATCAGAGACATACATAGATTTAAAATAAATATATAAATAATATAAAAAATGTGTTCAAATTAATAACTAAATATATTTTAAAAATATCAAAATTGTATACATTTCCCACATTTGATTTTTTAAATGAACATAATTAAAATAAATATAATATTTTTATGAGTTAAAATAAAATTTTGGAAGCTTTTTTTTTAATCAATAATAAACCTAAGCATTTTTATACAACTTGGGATATTAAATATATTTACATAATTTTTTAAATTTTAAAGTTACCAACACAAACTACAACTTAAGAAAAAAATTCATAATTCAAGAACATTTTAAGAATTTCCAGTTAAAACAATTCTAAATTTATTGATTTGCATAAGTGAAAGTAAAAAAAAAAAAAAAAAAAGTGGATTTATAGGATCAATATTTCTTTTCGACAAATTCTTTATAAGCATATTTTTTTTTTTTTTTTTATGAACTTCAAGCAAAAAAAAGGGTTTTAATATAAAGAGAAGGATAAATTGAATTATTCTTCATAAACATGAAAAATTCAAGATAACCTCTCTTTCATGAAATATCACAATATATTTATTTCATAGACTTTTTCAGAAGTACATTACGCTACACTATAAATTGAATGCCGAGAAATGTTGCTTTTATAATTATTTAAAAATGTTTTCCTAAGAAATTGAATAGTAATCATTTCTAGCATGATGTATATTTTAAATTCTCATTAATTATTTTCTTTTATGAAAGCAAAGCTTTTCGAAATTGGAATATACGATAATGTACCATAATTTCCTGCCAATAGCAGATTTCCTGCAGATTATATGCTAAAAATATTAAGATTTCGATGTGCAGATTATAATACAGACCACTGCCTACAATCTGTGGACATTTTTTCCAATAAATTTCATAAAAATAAATATAAAACCCTAAAAATTGGCAAAAACTTGGTATGAGAAAGTAAACAATCTTCTATACTTAAAGAAGAAAAAACTGTGGATGTTGAAAATTAGATGTTTAATGGGTGTTGGGCATTAAACGAGTACTTTAACAAATGTAGACATATTATGACATGTATCTTACACTAGTACATTTGTATGTAATAGTACAAGAAAAAGGCCTGAAATGAAATAATAGAACTAAAAGACATTATTAATAGGTAAAATTTAAAATTAACTATGAGACAACACTAATCAAGAGTTTTATTTCTTAAGCAAATATGGTGATTATAAATTATTAAAAATACTTATAAGAACAGGTTCTGCATCCTTGCCACCAGCCCATTCTTCTGCTGATAGAGCTGGGGTGTCGGCTAATGTGTCTGGGTACAAGTCATCTTGAAACAATTCAGACTAGAAAATAATACAAGTAATACACAGTTAATTCAATCTTAGAAGAAAAAATTTTTTTTGTTGTTAAAAGTAATTCTCTAAATTTTGATTTTAGAAATATAGCTATTATAGTTACAGGCTTCCTTCAGATACATGAAAAAAAGAATGAAATGCCTAAATAAATTAAATCTTTAAAAATCAAAGAAACCAATTTGTTTCAAAAATAAATAAAGATGTATAATAACATATGTACATTTTCTTAGGCACATTAAAAGAATAAAATATAAAAAAAAATTCAAATTCTATTTTTAAAACTTGTTTATGTGAATAATACTATTTATATTAAATTAAATATGTAATGAAACGCTATTTGTTATTTCTATTGATAATAATAGTAATAAATAAATAAACTATATTATAAATGCACATTATTCACATGCAAAATGCAGATTTTAATTAAATGTCAGTGAAACACAAAAATTATTTCTTTTCCATCTAAGCTCAAGGACCGTTTTTTAAGAGCATAAAAAAAACTGACATCAAAGTATAATTTTTTTTTTAAATTTGCAATTCCTCTAAATAATGAATTATTTAAATAAAAGTAATGCAAAGAGAAAAAAAAAATGGATGTAATGGAAAAAAAGTTTCATTATTTTTACTAAATAAACAAGATGTGAAGAAATCAATGAAAATCAAGTGTCACATGATTGCTGATTATTTCAACGTTAAAATATATACAATTATTATAGAACATTGTATTATTTTTTTTATATAAGTTAAAGGAATAAAAATAATACTTCTAGTAACAGATGCAAAACTAGATGCATTATCACTACATGTGTATTATACTAATTTTTATACTTTATACAAAACTCTTCTATTTATTATGCTTCATGACAGGGATCAGAAAAACTAAATTTTTATTATAAAAACCATATTTAAAATAACCTTAGAATTTTTCTTAGTTTTTGTAAAACCTCGTCAGCAAAAAAGGAAAAAAAAGATTGATTGTAATAAGTACTTCATTTCAACCTGATGAGATATTAGTTGAAGAAACAACCTCAAATAACATTCGTATTAAAGTATTAGTAGCTGCTCAAAAAAATAGAACAAAAACAGCTTGCTAGAAATGCAGGCAGCATGTTGACATATGTTTATAGTAAAACTGTGTCTGCAGAATTGTATTACTAAATTGCGTTTTTATTTTATAATCCAACTGTCTATCATTAGTTACTTCATAAAATAACTACGTAATGTATGCAATTATCACTTTAACTGGCTTTCTTCAGCATTTGATGAACTAACTGGCATATACAATGGTTATTAGAAACAGGTTTAAGCCCGCAAACAGATAAAATGATAATGTAATCTCTAGATTAGTGATTGTATATTTAAAATTTAGATAATTAATATTATTAACTTTTCAAAAATTTTAATTTATAACTTTATTCAAAAACATTTTTTATAATTTATAAGTTTTAATTTGTATAAAGTTGTTTTTATTATTATCTGAAATCAATATTATTAAGTGAATAGGTTACCTTTCTGGGTACAGTAAATGTTATCACTTCACAAAAGCCTCTTGAATGTAATTTGTAAAATCTACAAAAATATAAATAAAATAATCAAGACAAAAAATATAAAATGAGTTAAAAAAAAAAAAAATTTAAATTTTAAAATATTGAATTAAAAATTAACAAGAGATGCAAGTTATTTTTAATAATTAACATAACAATATAAATAATTTTATCTGAATCTGATGTATTCAATGTACCAATAATTAAATACAGAATAATGGATTACATAATCTTTAAATTTTGTTTTAATTTCACAGATATTGGAAAAATTCTGAATAAAATTAAATGTTATGAAAATTCCACATTCCCTTATATGAAACAATATTTACCATATTCTCATTAATCATTCCTTACATCTCTAAATCATGATGCTGCATATTTTAAAAATACAAACTTATTCAAGGCATATGTAATTACCGAGCGATTTCACACTGGTGAATATCACATCCTCTCTTGGGCATTGCCCCTACACCACGTTGAGGTTCTGTAGATTGATAAGTGTTTATGTAATGCACAAATGGGGGTTCATCTGTGATTTCAAAATATCTAATATTACTATCACCCTAGAAAAAAAGAAAAAGTGTTTATTTTCAACTTAGTGACTACATTTATATCTATCTATTTAACTTATTCTATAGAAAAAGGTAACAACATATCATAAGTTTCCATATATATTCATAATCTTGATTTGAGGCAAGTCATTATTTATTATATGTGTATTCAAATGTGTATTAAATATAGATTTATATTTAATGAATTAATAGAAGCATGCAATATAATTTCAATGTTACATATACATATATTTAATAAAAATGATGAATAAAAGATCCTTTATTCTGACCTTTAGTATTCATTAGTAATATAATATAGATATGAAAACAAAATTCATTAATCAAACCTATTAAATACATTTAATTTAAACTTTTGATTTTACTCAAAAGTCAATGAAGTAATCAGTACAGGATTTTGACAGAAAGGTCTAAATCTAATACTTAAATTATTCAAAAGTAGGTAAGTTATATCCAAAAATTAAAATTTATTAAAATTCCAGGTGGGAAGGGGATCTTAAATTTTGTACTCTTTTATGTAACTTTGAGCTTATGCTTTATTAAAAAAATAATCTCATTTCTTGTAAAAGACTGAGAAAAATCCTACATATAAAATTAATTCCTGTAGATTCACTATTTAATAAAATATGGTTCACTTTCAATCCTAAAAATATTTGAATTTAAAATCAGCAATTAAACAAATGGCATATACTATAAGCCTTTTTATTTAATAACTGAACTAAATTATGCATAAAAGGTAATATTCATATACTGAAGACTTTCAATAACTAATTGTATAATAGGAACAAATCTCTTTTCTCTGTTAGAATCAATTGCAAAATTTCTTGTAAAGAACTACTGTAATTAATAGTAACAATAAAAAGGCAGAGGCTAAATTTCTAGAACATATGCATCATATCAAAAGGATTGGTGTCAACATTTTTTTTATTTCAAATTTATTCTGATTTTAAAAAAGGGAATAAAATGGTATTCTAAAAGATCTGGCACCAAATGACATGTGCCTAAATGGTATTCAACTATATTCAATTTGTTATAAATCACAAACTTAACACAATAAAAAATTAACTGAGCAGTTTCATATTTATTTATAATTACATCAATCCCTCCAATAAAAACCAAGTCTATTTTGTCTCATGTTTTTTAATTAATTTTTAAAAAGTCTGTAACAAAATTTGCCTATTCATGCAAATAAAGTATATGCAAAAAATAACATGCATTCTAAACCTGTATAAATTCCAAAAAACTATGCACTTTTTTGACATTTTCTATTTATATAGTGAAAATGATAAAAATAATTGACATCATTTTTTATTTTTCATAAATCACAGTCAAATTACCTTTGCACATAGATATAATAAATTAACATCTGGATCATATATAGGAGATAAAATTCCATTACTGGTATCCAATTCTTCAAGAACAATAGGTTCAGACAGTGCTACCTGCAAAAATATTTCATATTTGTTAATTTAACATTTTATTAATTATACTTGTCAAATAAAATAAGATAAAAGGCTTATGGTGAAAAATAAAATACAGTTTTAGATCAAAATCTAACAAATATTCCTTAATAAATAATACTTATCTTAGTATAAACAGAAAAAAAAATCAAAATAAATAAAATCAAATAACATTTAGCATAACATTAAAATATTTCTCTTGTCTTTTTGCAATATCATTCTTCGGTAACTCCTAGAAATGAAATTTATTTTCTAATTTATTGTCAATATGAATAAAAATTAATGATGTTATTTGCATCATACACTTGCTGTGTCACCAATATGATTTCACTAAGGCTGATAAATAAGTACTAATTTTGCAATACTACAATTCATCAATGAAAAGCAAAGTATCATTCCAACATTCATGATTTTATATCCTCAAATCATTCATTCATTTTCTTGATAAATTTTTCAATAAATTTTCCAACATACTTTTAAATATATCAAAATAAAAACTGATAAATATAACTGTGCTAATAAATAAAAAAAAACAAGAATAGAGACCTACTTCACTCCTCAAAGCATACTGTCGTTCACTCATTCGAGAAAATCCTGTTGTGAACAGCAGTCCGTTTCTCAAGAATATTGCTTTTTGAGGCTTAGCCCCCTCATGTCCTAGAGCTTCCTGAAAAATAGAAAGAAAAAAAAAAAAAAAATTAAATTCTTTCACATTGTTTTGCAGATATCGTATATATCAGTGGTTTCCAATCATTTCTGATGTAGGCGCTTTTGAATTAAGGTTTTCCTATGGCTTAAATCTATTACTTAATCAAAGTACATATCCCTACATCAAGATACGGGATAAAAACATCAAAAGAAGGGATTAAATTAAGGGATTAAAACATCAAAAGAATGTAATAGAATATTATTAACAATTCAAATAACTGCATTATTTAAAAAAAAAAAATCGTTTATTTTTATTTAGTATAAAATAAATGATTAACTAATATTAAATTAATGAGAAAAATATATCTGTAGATCACAGCACATTCCATCAAATTTTGAAATCAAACTGGGCATGGTCACTATCATTACTTTTACATATCTGATTGTTCGTTTAATATATACTTATCATCACATGATGAAAACTGTTTCACAAATAAATTGAAAATGGAATTAAAATCTGCTGAGCTTTACAACTTGGAGGAATATTCACTTTTTTTTTTTTTTTTTTTATCGAAATCTAAATTTCAATCAATTCTATGCCCTAAAATTGCTTTTAAAACTTTGTCACAAAACAACTCCATAAGATTTTCTTCTTCTGCAGAAATAAATTCAGACACAGATCTGTTGTCTAATGGATCTTGAATACACACAAACTTCTTGATATTTTCATTTTGAAAGTATTTCTCAAACTAGGCGATAAGCTGCAATAAATGGATTTTATATCTTGAGGGATGTAAATGGCTTTCATATCTTTTTTCCTTTGGCTTTAAAAGGATTTTTTTCCCTGCAGGGAGATAATCAGGACAAAAAAAAATGTTGCACAAGAATTTAAGTTTCATTAAAAATTCTGCATCAGCAAAATTTTCACATTTTTTCCTTTTAAGACTCTAGCTCATTTTTTTTTGTTTTATTCCTGAACTAAATTGTACATAGCAAGCCTTTTGCATCTTTCTTATACGAAAACATAAATTTCCTGTTGTAATTCAAATGTACCTGATAAAATATTAGTATATGACAGGCAGTATGCATTGCTGTAGTAACACAAAATTTCTCCAGAAAGAGTGTTATTTTTAACCCAGAATATACTTTTACAGATGGATCAACAGATAATTTTTTTTACATAGATTTATGAATGCCATCTTTTCAGAAATAGTAATAACTTTTACTTAAATACAAGCATGAAAAAATTTGTATATTCAAAAGCACATTTGTTTCATAAATCTTTTTAAAGGATTTCTATAACCTTTTTAAAATTATAAATAAACTTTTTTTTTATTTACTTAATCAAAATATCCATTGCAAATTAAATATTAACAATAAATCTTTTCCAAAAATTATATCTTTAATATACAATGAAATTAAATCAAAATGCACTTGTTAAATTATTTTAGTCCACTACATTGAATTGGAAAATTTAATTTTCTGCAGATGAAAGGAAAAAACAATTTAGTGAAATTGCTGGATACAGAAAATAATCACAAAAATGTAATATTTCACTTAGTAGGTTTCTTAATAAATTTATTCTATGTTACAAGTCAAATTAATGCTGTTGGTTGTATAGTATTCATTTACATAACTTAACATACATTTACAAAATTAAGGAATGTTAAATTTAATGATTAAAATTAACTGTTAATTTATTACAGCATGAACTGTTGACAAAAATTAACAGTTTTTCCCATCACTATTGTGAAGATATAGCACACACTTTGATTATAATGTATGCTAATGATTTCCAATCATAATAATTAAAGACACTGATTGTACACCGACACATCTTAAATTAATAATTTGAAAACAAAGATATATTTATTTTTAAACAATTTTTCAAATAGCATTAAAAGGCACTTTTATATAATTATAGGATTTTAAGTTTTAATAATTTAACTCAACAAATATTATCTTAGTTTTTCAAATTGGTGTAAACTATAAATGCATAAAAGATCGATATCAAAACATTTCATTGTTATTTGAAGCATTACATAAAAATTGTAAATGAATTGATAAAAGTATCCATATACTTGTATTTCTAAAATTGTATACACTTATCTTTCGCAATATAATATAAGTATAATATTTTCTTGTACATAACAAAAGAGATTTAAATTGAATAATCAAAAAGCATTTACGATGCTTAATTCAAGGTAGCATTATTTCTCACCTGTTCCATTTCACCAGATCGGGGATCATAAATTCGTATTTTTTTGTCTTTGCATGTGGTGACAAGTCTTGTCCCTTCCCAGTTCCAACACACTGAATAGATAAGATCAGGATGATTGATATGGAACAATGTTTCAGCAGTTCCAACATTCCAGATAAGTATTTTTAAATCAGCACCTAAAAGAAATATAAAGTAATTAATTCTGGAATAATTTTTGATGATAGAAATTTTAATTTCTATTTGTGTAGATAATTTTATTTTAATGCATAGATAGATTATAACATCATAATTTAATTTCTTTTAAGCTTAATTGAACATAGCAATATTTCACATAGAAAACAGTAATATTAATAATATTGAAAGAAAGTTTACAACTATAAACAACTGTGAACCTTCGCAATTCATAATGAAGTGTAAAAGTTCACAGTTATTCGTGAAGCCAAAATATTGTTCACAGTTCAATCAGCATCTCTTAAAATTGCTGCAAAAATATTCATTAAAACACTGAAATAATTTTTGTATTTTCTTTTTGGATATTTTATGAATGTATGCATTAAGAATTGTGTAGAATATGTTATCATAATAATTATAAAGCTTTTTTTTTTTTTTTTACTATTATGGTGTGGCTCTTTATAATATAAGAAAAATTCTCATGCAATTTATGAAATGATTCTCACAACTCATGCATACTCATGGCCTGTTATACAGAATTAATCTCATTTTTGAGTTTTTATTTGATATTATCTTTTTGCAAAAGACAATTTGAAACTATTCTTTAAAATTCAAATAAAAAAATTCCAAAGTTTTAACATTCCTTTCTTTGTAACAAACAAAAGGATTCTCATAGGTTTTGAAGTAAGCAAACTTTTTTGGTTAATAAGATTTCTTGCAAAAGAAAAAAAAAAATGAAATAGCATTAAAAGAATTATGAGAATAGTTTAAGAAATTTGTGTAAAAATAAAACTGAATATTAGCAGCAATTTGCATTTTGTTTCTACCAATATGATGTTAAATATTAAGCATATAATTTGAAATGCATATCTATCTTGGACAGAAGTAAGGGAATAGTCAAATTTCTTTTCACTTGTAATAGCATGATAAATTTCTTAATACAAATAAAAATATGAACAATATGACTTAGAAATCCCAATGACTTATATTTTGCACGTCTCAAGGTATGTATTTGTGGCTAAACACTATAATATCATGTAAAACACTGTAATACCAACACCGATAAAAATGATATGTCATATGCGTCAAGACTAAATTATTTCATGCCATAGGATAACGTTACTCAATGGTGCGACTATTCCATGTCCCAGAACAATGACCACCGAAGACATGATTATACATTAAATATCCAATAGCAAGGAGAAAAGACTTACTGGCACTTAAAAGAACATTGTTGGCAACTGGATGCCATTGAATTAGGCCCACCCTTCTCTGGTGACCGATGAGCTCGACTATGGGATCCGTCAGTGGGCGAACTAAACCTCCATCTGGAATCTGCCAAACTCGCACAATCCCATCTTCTGAACCGCTGGCAATCACGTTGTCATTGAAAGGGCACCAAGCGATGTCCAGGACAGGGCCTCGATGGCCGCTTACCAGGGGGTAGTTAGGTTCGATCCTGCCAGTCTGGAACAGAAAAAAGAGAAGTATTGTCACAAAATAATTGTATAGGCAATTCAGGTCATCTACTTTCTAGAATCAAAGCACAGATTTCTAAAACGATTGTCATGGAAGCCAATATGTTTTTTTATGATTTATCTGTTTCAAATTACAAATAAGGTATAAAAACTCATCCATAAAATTTTAACCAATGCCTGTTTATTTTGAAATTTACTACTGTGTCCGTTAATTTTTATATCTCCAATTGCTAAAAAAATATTTTTAACCAATGGTAATAGGTTAATCTTAATTTAAACGTTAATATTTTTTTTTTTTCCTATTTTTTACGTTCTAAAAACAAATTGTTTGCATGCGTGCTTTTATTTTATTATCGTCAGTTTCACTTTTGCCAAAAAAAAAGACGAAGCAGAAATTCTTTAAAAGTATATTCAAACCAAGGATTGAGGTGGTTTCCCACACCAGATGCTAAAATATCAAAGTATAGAATGGCAGGCAATCGAAATCTCATTTATTATTCTGATATTATAAACATTATAAAAAATTAATTTAAAAAATTGGATTTTTTTAAATTAATTTTTTTATAATGTTTAGAAAACTTAGCCTAAAGTGTAAATCATATGTGACAAAAAAATCGTTTTTGCTCCTGTTCTGTTCTAGTCACTAGTTCTCATTAGAAATCTAGCTTACAATTCCAGATAAACAGCATCGATTAATCAGAAGTCTATGTTTTCCAATCTGACTATCCACATGGCATATTCAACTTAAATTATCCAATTCTCGGCAAGACTTTGAAGAAGAAGCAAGAAAGAAGTAGCCAAATAATCTCTGTAATCAATAGGAATCTATGCCAGCCCCAAAAGCTTAATTTTCAGTGGGAACCATACTGGAGAAAAGATCAATTCATTCAAATTAATTTTGATCATTTAATCCTTTGGTTGTTTAAATTCCATTTAAAACTTGATTCAAGACTTCAGAATTTTGCCTCTTTAATAAGATATCTTAACTTCTAAAGTGTTGGAAAGTATTTCAAAGAACAGGGGGGATACTTTCCAACAAGTCGGATTCATACCAGATTGAAACAATGCATTCAACTTAAATTTTACTCAACTTTTCAATACAAGACGTCGTCTCTTTAAGCAATAAGGAATCCAAATCAATCTAGTTAGTGTCAAGATCAAAGTTTTAATCTTCAGTGTGGACAATGTCTGAGAGAGGCCATTTTTTTCTCAAACTCAAGTCATCTGTCCTTCGAGAGTGACAATCTAGCTTACAAACTTAGAATAGCAGGATGAAGAGCACTCACTTTAGAAAGGGGGAAAGCCATGAAGGCTCCCCCACCGGCAGCTTCAATGACGATGGCAAGGAACTTGGGATTGACGGCGCAGAAGCTGGAATCCCATGAGTTTGAAGTGATTCGAATGTTGTCGTAACACTGCTCACGTTTCAACTGCTGCCCGAAGATGTGACGGAATTTGCTGCTGCGAACAATCCGGAAAGACATCTGAAATCACAAAAATCATGTTTATGTACGGGAAACGGGCTCAGTTACATTATTCTTAGTAAAAAATTAAAACTACACAAAACATCGACTAACAAGTTTCATTTTTGAAAATGGTTTTGCCCAGAGTACAGATCTTAAATCTATTAAACACCTATGAGATTATGCTGCAACAAATCAATGAGTATCAGATTTCCAACAAACAACACTTAAGGTAGCATCTTGTTCAAGAATGAGCCAAAATTGACATGTCATTTTATAAAAAACTGGTCAAATATATGCCAAATCGATTGTAAGAGGTTATAAAGTACAAAGGTGGTGCAACACGATAAATTTAGTTTCTTTAATTTATGCGTCGAATCGGGAAAATATTTTATGAACAAATAAATTTCCAACTATATTTAAAAGGATGCGAATAAATATCTACCAATGTATGGATCGAGAAATATAGAAATTTTCTGCATTTTAAATTATTATTTATATATATAAAATGGGGGTGTAATTTATGGATAAAATTCCCTTTATTGTGACGCAATTTCGATCACACTTTTGAGTTTAGTTCGTTTCAAAAATACGCATTTGTACATCTCGCATCTAGCAGAAGATTAAGTTAAAAAAACATTAGAATACTTCAACTAGACTAACGGAATACTAAGCCATGTGTGGTTTTCAACACGATTTAAGTTTATTCTTAAAATGCCTAAGCAAATCAAAGTATATTTCAATATTAAAATTAATAGTATGAATTAAAAATAACTCTAGTCATTCATAGTTTTAAAAGAATTCACTTACAAAAGGGGGATCTTTGTATCTTCAAAAAGGTAAAATTGGGGGTGTAATTTTAGTTTGTAAGCAAACAAAATTTTTTTTTTTTCAAAGGCTTAAAACACATTATTAATAGATTTGTAACGATTTCTTTATTTTCAGTTAATGTATGACTAAATTTCTACAAACGTTGAAAAACAAAATCTCTTAAAAATCTATTTCTATTTAAAATATATTTTCCCCTATCTAAATTAATCCTCACATTAAAACTGAATAGTTTGTTTCCTCAACATAATTTTGTTGCATTTATATATCATAGATCTGCAACCACCCTTTTAAATATTTTTGTAATCTGTCATTGATATAAAATGCAAAACATCCAAGAAATAAAAAATTTTATTTAAACACACCATCATCGTCATTGGCTCAACAGCCCAGTGTGGGCCACGGCCGTCTACCTACTGGCAGATTTCGAGGCGAGAGATGTTTTTCTTTTTTACGGGGTAGGGTTGTCAGCTCTACGCCCAACGTTCAACAGTCGTACGAGACCGGGACCTACGGCTTAAAGTGAATTGCGAACAACTACAAACATCCATGGCACCACCGGAACTCGAACCCGAAGCCTGTGGTACCGAGCGCCAGAGCGCTAGCCACTCGGCCATTCAGGTCCCCTATTTAAACACACAAAGCTTAATTAAACACGCATTGATTTAGAATACATTAAGAGGTTAGTATAACGAAAATTTCCAGTTTAGATCTGTGGAATGATTCATGTTAAAATCCACCCTCAGTGTTAAATTTTTGCCTTCGGGAATTTGAAAATTTAACAAGTAATATAAAAAAATTTTTTAAGTCAATTCCTACTTTTTTTTTCCCACTATATTGCAGAAAGTCCTTTATAAGTAATTTTCATTCATTTTTTTTAAGTTTGAAAAAATTCTCTCTCACACATACACGTTTTCCATTTCTCTCACTAATTTATTCACATGTTTCATTTTCTATTTTGTTCCCTCCTTGACTCAGACTAGAACCCAGAATGAAAAAGAATCAGAAAAGAAATTTTTTTTCCAGTTATCTACGTTTCGCCACTGATGATATTTATTCCTAGATTTATATCCTGCTAAATATCTTATATAAGAGAATTTTTTTCTCCCATATAAAACTAAAATTAATTAATTAAATTTAATTAATAAATTAATATTTTAAAAAATTGTATTAACATCAAAGTGTCATCCACTGCAAGTTTTAAAAAATGTATTTGAACTTGAGTGGATGAATAAATAATATTTTATTAACGATTGAAAATTTGAACAAGATATATAAATATATAGAGAGTGTGAACTAATAGTAAGAATTGAAAAACTAAATTATTAATCCTTTTAACACATACTATTATCGATATAATTTTTTTTCACTACGAATTATTTGTTATACAATGAAGTAACATTTAAACACAAGAGGTTAAAAAAGAATTGCTATCTGATAAAATACAGAAGAAAATAATAGTAATAATGCTTTTCTTGTAAAGTTCGGTATTAGCAGGTAATAAATTTAGTTTCTTTAATTTATGCGTCGAATCGGGAAAATATTTTATGAACAAATAAATTTCCAACTATATTTAAAAGGATGCGAACAAATATCTACTAATGCATGGATCGAAAAATACAGAAATTTTCTGTATTTTCACAATAATCCAAATTTGGAATTAGTGATCAATTAACAAACTTAATTAAATTTATTCAAAAATTTAATTGTAACAAATTTCAGAACGACAAAGGATTCATAATGACAACACAAAATATTTGATCGGACATACAATGGCAATTTCACATATTTGGGTGTATCCAAAAACATTAACATTCTAACATAAAAACGAGTTTAACTTTCATATCAATTCATCAAAAGCATTTAATGGAATTAAAATGAATGATGCAGTATTTCATAGAAATATAAATGTTGAAATTAGATAAAATGATATTTGCAATACAGTAATTCTCATAAATGAATATAAAATATTTTCAGGTAAGCAAAGAGGTATATTTTAAAACAGGTGTTCATCTATTTTTTTTTTTTTTTAAGTCGTAAATCTTATTTTTAGATTCATCTTGAACTCTAGTACTTTAGTATTAAGACAAAAACGATATGAACTTATTAAACTGGTTAAAATTCTGTAAGAAACCGATACTTGATCACGTATACAACTATGTATAATTACTCTCACTCTTCTTCCTTCTAAATAATTTAAATAAATAAATAAATATACATATATATATTCATTTACTTATTTATTTCCGAAAATTGTTTTTGTATGATAGGACGGTTTGAACAAAAAATCAAGAGTTCATTAGCATGATGCATTTGTTTAGCATTCAGACTGATTGCATAAAGCAAAATTCTGAATCAGCATTATTAAGGTACTATGACAACTTGCTGTATGCATGTAAATACTTTCAAATCCACCCACAACAGGAAAGGTTTAATTGTCAGACAAGTACAGTACATGATTTTCAAACAATCACTTAGCGGGCAACCGTCTCTCGCATTAGTCAACAACAAGGTTTCTAAACAACTGTTACAATGCAATTAAACTATTTATTTATTTTTCTTCGTTCGAGTGGGATGGACTCGGAAATCCAAAAATAAAACCTTGCATGCCGCTCACGAAATGCAGGTTGCATCATCACTGGAAGCAACGACTCGTGGCTCCGAATCACATGACTACAAAGCATTCACCCACACGATTTAAAAAAAACAGAAAATCCGACACGCTGCATAGGCGATGGTAAAACTTTTGACAAGATTTTTAGATGTATATGGACTGGCTAAACTTTTTCAATGTGAATGGCAAAGGATAAATAAGATAATTTGATTATAGTTTCACACGATCAGTTTTTAAAACAATGCATTATTTAATGTCTAATTTTTCTGCAATGAAATAACTGTACCATCAAAATTGCTTCCAAGTTATTGATGAAAGAAGCAATTTAATTTAACTTCTGGGGAGAGTTTTTAAAAAGGAAAATAAAAAAAAAAAAAATGTTTAGTTCAGCTTTATTCATTTCATATCGGCAATCACTCAGTTACCAGAAATATAAGAAACACTTGTTACAAAAAAGTTTTATTATCGCCTATGCTGCGTGTCGGTTTTTCTTTTTTGTTCCTTTGAAAAAGTAATGACAAATTAAGAGTAAAATTTTTCAATCACTCAGGATATTTTTGTTCTTTCCTCTCAAATGTAGAGATTTCATTTGACATAATTTTTATGACATTCTGTATGATTTTTCAATGTTGAAGAATCAAACAGTTCTCCGATATATTTTAATACTATTTTTTTATCAGACTAGTTTTAATGTCAAATGTCAGCGTCTCTGAAAAAAAAATTAGCCTGGTAGGTCATAGGTATTATCAAAATGAACACACAGAAAATGATGAGTCTTTATAACACACCTAAAACGTTATCTGTTTTTAACTAAAACAGTCAAAAGCCTTTTTGCCAAAGATAACCAAAAAACCAGTTTTTATGCACTTTATTTTGATATTAATGATTTGATTAATTGAATACAGGATAATTCGACAAAAATTTTAAATAAAACATCGACAAGTTTGAATCAATTATCAATTTAAGCAAATAATTAAATTATGTATAAGAATAAACATGGATATTTTAAATTACTAACGTTTTGACAAACAATCTGAACAATGATAAATTTATTAAATAAACCACGTATGATATATATATATATATATATATATATATATAAAAAGACAGCTAAACTTTACATAATTACCAGTATTCATTTTACTGTTATTCTGAACTGAATGAATGCACAAATACATCATTAAGCAATCAGAGCAATATCCTCAAAAAATTGACTAATTATATTTAAAATTCAGACAAAGAAAAGCAATTGATCATGTCACTTTAAATATTTAGGGCATTCTTTTAATTTAAGGATTTAATTATTTTATTCTTTACAAAAAGAAAATTTCATAAACAATTAAACCCAGCAAAATTTCTAAATTAAGAAACTAAACATGTCAACGTACATTTTTTTTTTTTTTTTTTTTCAAACATATACAAAATTTTTAAAAACCTAGAAGTTAAGCGTCATTTTGATAGTGGGCCATCTTGGATCCCAGCCATCACAAAGAAGAAAAAAAAAAAAAAAAAAAAAAGGGGCGAAGAAATAAAGAACCTGCTAAAAAGCATTAGGACTAATTCGGTAAATAAAAGGTTATAACGCTTGATACGTTGAAAATATTAAGTTTTCTTCCGATTGAAGAGGCGTGATTCCAAGGAAAGCTATACATCTTTTTGCCAGTTTTTCCAACTGGCAAAAATAGCGTTAAAATTGGTTGAGTGTGCACGAAGCGGATTTCGTTCCCCAAAGCTATTTCTTTTTATAGATAATTTCAGTTGTACTCGCCATCCGCCCTCACTAGAAAGTTCCAGTGCCAAACACTTTTTTTTTTTTTTTTTTTCTCTCCCTTAACATTTTAAATATCCTGGCTGAAGAGCTCGAAAACCACCCGTTTTTCTGAGACATTCAACTGCAAAGTATTTCAACATCTCGCTCAAAAAACCTTGAATTGCTGAGAAATTCGTGCTAGAAGTCGATTGCGCAAGCTTAACAGGGCAGTGATTCAAAATAATGTCATAATCCTGGTTTTATATATATATATATATATATATATATATATATATATATATATATATATATATATATATATATATACTGTAGTATATAAGGTATAAACACACTGGGACAATATACGAAATTATAATTTTTGCCCAGATAACAGAATTTTTACATTTAAAAGCACTAAAACATTTGATTTGGGAACGCATAATTTCCAATTCTATTTAAATTAACTTATTAAATCTAAATGCTAATGCATAATACAGGATAGAAATCTAAATATGTTTAAATGAAAACAGATTTGGTTTGTCGCTTTACGGCCATTTTGTGCACACTTTAGGCTAATTAGGCCGTGGATTCCGAACCACTCACAAACATTCATGCCACCACCAGGATTCCAATCTGAAATCTGGAGAACCTAAGGGCAGAGCTTGCCAATTGGCCAACAGGAAACGAAAAGAAAATAGAAGAAAATGCACCAAGATCAAAAAGGGGCGAAAAATTCAGGGATTCTATTATTGAAAACAGACGTAGTAGTTTTAGTATAGATGCTGTCACAAGATTGACATGCTGAACACCTTCTATCTACTATCTGATACACGGTGTTATGAGAATTGGAACTGAGAAAAACATGATTAAAATAGATTTCCAGTCGTAAACAAGTGTAAATAAATTTATTTACTAAAGACAAAAAACGGATGCAAGTGTCAAAATTTTATTTTTCTAAATCTAGTCTCCGAACTTGTGTACTATCGTTTGTCCACGGTGTGGATATTTTTAACATTGCGTCTTTCGAACGATGAAATTTACCGGCTGAAGAATCTTTAAAATGGCATCTAAAAAATAATTCCTTCCCTTCAGAGATTCTTCAACAAATTCATTTTAGAAATCAGCCGAACTTAATAATCAATGGGCTTAATGACACCTTCTTTCAGATTCGTTTTGAGTATATCTAAATACACCAAACTATTCATATAGTACCATCTATAAAAAACAAGCATTGCACCTTACCTTAGCCATACAACTCCAAGACATAAATCGAACAGTATAACAAGGTGATGATTCCGTTAAGATTTTTGATAAAAGAGAAGTATTTGACTTTCGCGATACAAATTTTATTCTATTTAAGTTTACAAATAATTAAACTTTTCAGGTGTTTCTTAGAGTGAAATCGTTGAATTGAAAAACTTTTTTTTTTTTTTTTTGAAAAGTATTGGAAATATTCTATTTTTGAAGCAAAAATTTGCAAAAGTTAAAAATAAAAATGCTTGCAGCATTCTACCTAAAGTGTTTTTATTTCTATAGTTTTGACATAAATTGAATTTATTATTTATATAAATAAAACACCGTTAAACTTAATTATTTATTTGTACTGAAAGTTACATTTATCACAAAAAAAAAAGTGAATTATCAATTTTTGGAGTCACCGTAGCTCTAATGGCCTTTTTTCCCCCATAAATCAATCTAAACGATTCCATCGTGTATAAAAATCTCTTCAATTCAAGACTCCACTTAGTGAGGTATTTAATACTAAAAGTTGGTTATTTATTTTATGTTATTCATATTGAACCATTTACAACATAACAGAGGGCACATCAAATGGCAGTCATTTTGGGACGTCATTCTGTGTGATTGAATCATAGCGTTCAATCGAAATCTTGTCTTTTTGTATAGTTAGTACATCGCATTTCTCAACTCTTTAAACAACACATAATTTAAATCCAATTTTAAGCGAGTTACGCAGTTATTCAGCAAAAGTTTTTAATATGGATCTTAATAGGGGTATGCATTTTATTACTTTGTTACTATGAATAACTTTGAGTCTTGAAATAATTTGAAGTTGATTTTAAGTTAAAATAATTTCATATATTAGTATAAATATATTCAGAGTACGTCAGAGTGAAAATTGAAAAAATAATCTTATTATACTGTAACTTAATGAAATTATACCAAAAGAAAAAAGGAGCGGAAGTTCGGCGTTTTATTTACCATGTTCTGTTGAAGATGTGGCGAACAAATTTATAACTGGATTTTTCCTATACAATTTTTTTTTTTACTTTGATTTAAGTTCTTCCTCAGGAAGCATAAAGATGTTACATAAACAATCTTTGCACGATATCGTACATGAATGTTCTAACAAACAAACAAGAAACTGGAATATTTTAGAAGACTATTGACTAAACAGAAAACCAAAATTATAGGAGCTGTCGAAACCTTAATTTACAAGTTGAAAATTATATTAGAAATAATATCACGTGGGCATGAAATCGATGTCGATTAATTCGAAAAATACGCTCTGTAAACAGCTCAACTGTACATAAGTTTATACAACTGGCATCAGATGACACCAATGTACAAATTTTAATGCGTAGCTCAGAAAATATTTCACATGTATTATCGCTGATCGGGCAACTCTCAGAAGAGGCAGCTGAAGCAAGAAAATTCTCATTGTTGAGCTCGGATCCGCTTTTGACAAACATACATTCACCGTAAAAAAAAAAAAAGAAAAAAAAGACAGTTACTAGTTTCATTTAATGAGAAAATATATTATTTATTATTAGTCGTGTGAACTTCGATTTTTCAGTGAACATCCCCATTTCAGCCCTTCAAGAGTTGATTTTCGAAAAATCCATTCCAGTGCACCTGTAAACTCTGAGAAACATGAAATTTGGAAGTTAAAATATAACTTTTATAAATTTTTACCAACTTTTAGTGTTAAATACCCACACTGTGCGTCACTATAAATAAATATATTACATTTTACTTAAATTGAATTAAAAACAACAGTGGCAAACATTTGCACCCCTTTTTGGATGTTTAGTTTTTCAGAATGCATTATTAAACGAATTAATTATTACAGAAATCTAACATGTATATCCCATTATAAAAATAATCTTCTTCATGGGTGAGGAGTTAGGTTATAAAAAATACTTTAATGCAAACATTTTTTTGCATTAAAATAGTGTATTATTTCCACTATCTTATATATAGTAAGCAACTTTAAAATACATTAGGGCCAAGAGTAAAAAAAAAAAAAAAAATTTTCGATATCCTTTTCCCGCTAAACAAAAAACAGTATCAGAAACAGAAGTATAAAATTTTAGATTAATCAATTAACTTCTTCCGATTCCGATTAAACTTTGGATTCAAAATATGCGAAATTAGCCCAAAATGATGAAAATTTTCACTCTTCCGTAGGTTTTAACTTTTTCTTCTCGTTAGCGCGGAGAAGTTGTAAAAACAAACTTAAATTCAGCAGTTTGTTAATTTTACAGTAAATATCTTCTGGTTCGACTATAAGTCTTAAAATGGACAATAGCCGGCACAGGAATGGACGACAACATACATGTGCTCATTTTTTTTTTTTATTGACAATAAAGATGTGGGTTATTGCAATTAAAAAAAAATACATTTGATTAATTTTGTAATCGATAACCATTTGCATGCACCAAAATATTTACGATTTAAGAAATGGTACGGGTTTTCACTCTAATTAAGTTTACAATAATATATAAATCATTCATATTTTTATTTTTAACAATTCAAAGCTTAGCATTCATTTAATTTCAGCAAAAATTCATTTGAATATTAACTGAAGCGACTTTACGAAATATTTAAAAACACTGTATAATTTTCTTTATCATCATACATTCTTTTTCTAATTTTTTCAATCATACGTTTAAATAATATGTATTCTATTTGCTGAAGGTTACAAAACAGAAAGTGTTTACACAGTGTGTTGAAAGTGTTACTAAAACAGGTTGTTTTACAAAAAGTTAACGAATACTATAAATATTTTTTTTTTAACACTCTAATATATATATATATTATAATGTGTGCGTGTATTTTACACCACACGAGTATTATAAAATTATTTGTATGTCTTTATTATTTATATACAACACAATATATGAGAGAATTTTAAATAAAAAAAGATATTATGAACCTTTTTAGAATCTACATACGCAAGTACATGATTTATCATGTCTTAATAGTGTTGAGTCTCTAACTTCCAGAAAATGTCCGCGACAGATAGTATTTTTTTTTAATTTTGTAACTGAAAATTGAGGAACCATTGCTGCAACTGTTGATATTATTCAAAGGCTATTTGTAATCAATCTTGAAACATTAAAATGATTATTTGTATGCAAGCTCTTATTTGCACTTTCTGTAAATTCAGCAATACGTGTTTTTGTAAATTCATTTAGACGAATGTAGGTGTAATTGTACAAGTCTTCAAGAACACATGGAAGGTTGCGTGTAATGCACAAAAAGCGACAATTACATATTTTTGTAAAATATTATGAGTAGTTGAGACAAATTCAAGCGTACTAATATGATGTGCAGCATATAAGAAATATGGTATTAAATGATGTAATGGACATTCAAAACGGCTTGGGCGAAAATTAAATTGATATTTAATATATTTAGTACTTTTATGTATCTGTAGTTAAAAAAAAAAACAACTTTATCTTAATTCTATTCAAACCAATTAAATTACAATACTTTTAAGCGTCAGCTGTTTTACATTTTAAGACTTAAAAGTCGAACAAATAAAAGAGAATAATTATTAATTACTTTAAAAACCTTCATTTACGTCTATTAAATATTATTTGAACATTTCCGAACTAGCGGAAACACAAAATATGAAATTAAATAAATCATTGAAAAACTGAAAGTCAATATAATTTCCAGCTAATTTCGACTCCCTAAGTGGAATCGGAATATATTTATTGATTGATCCGAAATTTCATATGTATATTTTTTAAACCATTCCACAACTTTTTTAACTCTAATGCGGTAAGCATTAGAGTTAAAAAAATTATCGAAAAAAATTTTTACTCATCGTTCTAATATATATCCTATAGAAATAATATTAAATTAACAGGTAAGCAAAAAGTATTATAGAGTAGCTGAAGACGAAATAAAATTGTACATTTCAATCACAACAATTTCACGAAAAACAAAACTTTTTGATTTTTAAGACTCTAATAAGGTCGACTGTCACATATGCTGGAGAAACGTGGACGCTAAGAACTTTGATTAACATCAGAGCTTTAGAGAGGAAAATGTTGAGAAAATTTTTTTGGACAAAGAGTTTACAATAATATATGGATTAGAAGACCAAACAAAGAAATTGAACACCTAATTAAAAATAGAGACATTGTGCGATAAATCAAATCACAAAGAATCCGCCGGTTCAGACATGTTCATCGAGAGATGAGAGAAATATCATTAAAAGGATTATGCTATGTAAATTGTTCAACAATAGGAAGACCAAGTGAAAGGTGGATGAATAGTGTCGAAGAGGATCTTAGACAACTGAAAATTATTAACTGGAAGAGATTGACATTGAGCGAGACAGATGGAGAGCTGTTGTGCTGGAGGCTCAAGCCTATAACAACAGTAAAGAAGAATCACAAAGATGTAATACTTGTAATCCATTGAATCTTATTTGTTCTTAAAAATAGAATAGCTTCAATAAGATCTCATTCATTATTGATCCAAAATAGCTTTTATAAACACCTTAATGTTGAGAAGTCTCGAACACTTAACTTGGGTATGTTGATAAAGTAGTTGCAAAGTAGTAGAAATTGAATTGTCACCTAAGCATTTAATTTTAACATTAATTCTTATTATTTTGGAAAAATATAATTAATATTATAAAAGGGTCGTATTTTTATACCGATTCCTTCAAAAATGCCCAATTCCACACCTCTGATCATCTGTAACATCCAATGTTCAGTAATTATTATTTATATTACTACAATACTAAAAGGTACATACATCAATACTAAAAGGTATATTTGTCGTAGATAACATGCCACTTTTACTTAATAAAATAATTATACATATTTTAACATAGTTATTCACACATTATTAGAATTAAGCGCATTTAATTTATGCCCAAGTGGTAGCAATCACAAGTAATACTGATTGTGATCTATATTTCTATTTAATAACAAAAAACAAATTTAATTACAAATAATAACAAATTACAAATTTATAAAATACAAATCATTTAATTTCAAATCCTATAAAGAAAATACCCTTTTGAATACGATATTCAAAATAAGACTATGGAATTGAGACAATTGAATCTAATCTGGCAGACTTAATCTATTCAATTTAATAGGAAATAAGATTTTTTTAATTTAAGATAAAAGTACCCTTTTTGTTAAAATAAAGACAAACTTAAAAAACAATATTATAAAGCCCAATATATCACATACATTCATTATATCACAAACATGAAATATTTGTATGCGTTCTGCAGGTTACATTGCACGATATTTTTCAAGGGTGAAATGTAATCCTTTTATAATAGAAAAGGGGTTCAGAAACGAAGTCTAAGAATTCAAGAACGAATTTCAACGAACAAGTCTTATGAAGATCGGAAAAGTAAAAAAAAAAATTCCTTCTCTATCCATTGTGAGCAATGCATGCGAAGTTAGGTAACATTCAGATCTCAAAAATACTGCCTGCAGCCGAGATAGAAACAAAAATAACTAATTTAGAAAATCATGATTTTATCAAGACTACAATTCATAATTTGTTGGATAAAAAATAGATTACATTAATTTAGATTAAGGTTTAGTTCGAATTAATCTTATAGATAAGGATAATTAAAAAAAAAAAAAATCCTTATAGGTGGGGTCCAATTAAAAAAAAGTTTAATAATGCTAGCAATAAGAATAAACTAAAACTAAGATATGAAAATTATGATAACATACTTTTTCAGTAAATCCAACACCGCTAAAGTAAATTTACAAACACATTTTTTGACGCAAAATACTCACATACTTGATTCAAAAGGAACGGATAATTATAAATTACTAATAACTATAACAATAAATAAATTAACAATAAAAATAAAGACGAATTTTGAAAGAGTAGAAAAAGAATTTACACGACTATTAGATATTTAATAATAATAAAAAAAAATATATATTACCGGAGTCTACAAAAAGCTCTATTCTGTAATAGTTCAAGCGAACTCGAAACTTTTAAATAATAAGTGTTCAAATGCCATTGAATGCTATTTGAATAGTAAAAATCCGGAAAGAAGCCGAAAGAAAATAATTCACCCGAAAGATTCTTTTTTTTTTTTTTTTTCTTAATTCCTTAAGTTAATCACATCGAATCGATTTGATAGTGGTCCGATTTTAAATCTTCACTAATCTAATTTTCCAGTTTTAATTTAGATCGAATCACGAATTCGTTCATCAAAATAATGAAAAAATTCAATCATATTTTATAATTCCTTTAATCTTTTCACAGAGCAATTAAAAAATATTTATCGTTGTTAAAATTAGAAATTCAACTATTTAAGGTAGACCACTAATTATTAAATTATATTTTAGCCATTTTTATTCAAAAGATGATATTTGACCGGAGGTCATTCATTACTATTAGATCCACTCAGGATCCACAAGTCGGTTTTGGTCTCTTCCTGGAAAAATAAAACTTGCACCGGATACTAAAATCTCACGTTGTAGAACGCCAGTCAATCGGAAGTTGAGTGTGCAGGTGATCATGCTTGCGATGGATGGCGTTCTAAGATATGAATTTTTGCTATCCGGAGGAAACTCACAAAAAGAGAAAAGTCTGGAGAAATTGCCTTTCTGGGGAACTGTTACCTTCAAATCTTAGACTTTTTTTCAAAGGGACAATCAATCATCGATCAAAGTAGATCATTGACACAATCAGTGGGTATTAAATTCACCTTTTCGCATGCAACACTGAGTAAGCCATATCTCACGAATGAGCAAAATAACATTAAATAGGAAGTATAAATTTTCAAAAAAAGTGTAAAAATCTTCAATTGCTTTAAAAAGTTATGCAAAATTTTTGTTAGGAATAATTAAAAGTTTTCGTAAAACAATTTTAAATTATTTATAATAAAATACTATGAAGTTGATTTTTTAAATTCGAAAAAAAAAAAAAAAAAAAAAAAAAACTATTTTAAACTAAAATGTTTTAGTATTCATTTCAGAAGGTTTGTTTTTGGTTGGTCGCTCTACGGTCATTTTTTGTACACTTTGGACTAATTAGATAAAGACCTACAGTTTAATGTGGATTCCGAACCCCTGCCATTACACCACATCACTGTGCCTAGAGCTGAGTTGCCCTTTACAGTTTGGGAATGATGTGGGTGATAAGTCTGACAGGGCTCTGTGACGCTCTACGGTCGTATACGACCCATGCCACGGTCGGGATTCGAACCTGAAGCATGTGGTACCAACGGCCAGAGCGATAGAAGGCCAACCGGCCGCCATTTCAGAAGGAACAAAAATTTTTTTTTTCTTTTGTGTGTGTGTGTGTGTGTGTGTATCTAGAGATCAATTGAAAGTGTAATCAATGTAACTTCCACAAACACTCATACATAAAGAGAGAATTTTACTCCGAATTTCCGTGAGCGTAAGCTTCGAATAAAATTAGTCTGAGTAAGAAATTATCTGTTTATGTGACGATAATAATAAACAGTTTGAATGCATGGGAGAATCGCGTACCCACTCTTGCATCAAAAGTTTCGAATCCGATGACACAGACCATGCACCGATCCTGTCAATCGGTCAATTACATAGCCGATGGTAAATAATAAATAACTGAACCATAAAATAAATGAATAAAAATACAGTATATACAACACAGATCTTTTAGTAACAACATGTTAGTCTGGAAGTAGGATCCCTAACACAAATTCTTTTTAATTAATTTCTACAATATTTATTGACATATTCTATTTTATAATAGAGTTTAAAAAGTGGGCCTGTTTGTCGTTGCATAATACAATAATATTTGCATGCTTTTTGAATCAAACATGTTAGTGAACAAACATTTTCAGGCATAAATATGAAAAAATAAATAATTGAAAAATAAAAACGCATTTGATTCATTACTTCTGCACTTGATTAATACAAAAATCAAATCAAATTCTAAAACACTCGTTAAATTAATGAACTATTAAGCACCAAATTCTTTATTTATATTTTTAATACACAAGAAATTAAATATGTTTAACAATTTTCGGAAAAAAATTTGGACGACGAGCTCACGACCATCACAAGTCGGATATAAGCTTTATAATTACTAGCAAATGGATAAAAAAATTCATACGCTGCAACATTCTTTCAAGATACGCATTAATTCATAAATACTTTTAAACATAAGTGGGAATTTTTAAGTAGTTTTTCCTCTCTGTCCTTCAATGAGAAGAAGCATTTATGAATGTTCACAATAATAAAAAATAACGCAAGTTTTTATTTAAGCAACCGTTTAAATATTACATACATTTATAGTACTTTTATAAATAGCATAAAATGCATCAGCGGACGTTTATAAATCTCTCAGTTTTATATGATCGATTGAGTTCAGGTATTGGTACAGGTACTGTATTCATATGTAGTTAGTCGGATCTGTTTATAAGAGCTTTTTACTATTTGTATGAAGTTTTGTTGAAAACGTTACATTGAAGGCGAAAATAATTTTATGCATGATATTACTTGAGTAAAATAAACATAAATTTGTTTTACATGGATCCTACATTCCTGCAAATAAATTTTAAATTTACATCGAAATTACAATCAATATTCCTTATATATATATATATATATATATATATATATATATATATATATATATATATATAATATATATATATATATATATGATAATAAAAAATGCAACCAAAAATTAATTAAAACTTGCCGGTACATTAGTTAACGATGCATTTCTTAGAAAATAAAAAAAAAAAACATCACAAGTTAAAGGGTGCATTTCAGAATTCGGGCCACCTATTCAGTTCGGAGTAAAAACAATAAGGTCAAGATCATGAGGAGGAACACGCGACACACAATCGGGCGACGCAGATAAAAAGATATTTCGAGACCGAATCAATTTTATCTTAGTTGAGTCAAGAAACAGAAACGGAAGAGCTTCCTCTGCAGAGGGGAAAAGGAAACACCACCATACGTCGCCTAGATTGCGGAAACGTTGGGTGGAAGCTGGTGGCGTGGAAATTCCGATCGACGCGAAACAAATCAAAAATCTTCCTAATTCGAATAGAAAATGAAAATAAGGGTTGATGAAAGATACTACTTTTACACCATACTATGGCCAACAGGATCTTTTGGGCCTTTACATACTTATAAAAAATTTTATTCCAAACAAACCCAAGATAACTTCCTGAAATACCTACAAACGATTGCTTTTTTTCAAACTTGTATAATGGTATAACTTTTGTAATTTTACTAAAATATAATATTTATTTGGATGATGACTATTCATTTTTTGTTTTAAATGACATTTTGCTGCATTTAGTTTAGCTTCTAAATAGTTTACAAGCAATGAAGAACAAGGCCAACAACAAGAGATCCAAAATAATGAATGTGATTGATTAAATAATTTATCAATATTATTAAAACGTAAAAAAAAATGTTGCATTTAAATTACACAAAACCTCTATGCAATTATATTGTCATAATTCACCTCTTATGAACTCTATAAATAAGCAAAAGAAACAAAACTACATCGTAAAGTGGCTTCATACTGATTTTGAAAATTTTTAAGTTGAGTAAAGAACGGATTGGTTGTCAGTATACATCATTACAACTAAAGTAAAGTAATTTATTATCCAAACAAATACATGTTTAGTGCAGAGAACAAGTCAATACAAAATAATTACGCTCCGAAGACTTTGAAATAGTAGAAACGAATCAACCGAAAGACTTTGCATCCAAAAAATATATTTTAAAAATAATTAAAAATCTGAATCTTTCTTAGAAAAAAATTAAACATTAAAAGTTCTATAAATTCGAAACTTGGTGAAAAAACATTATATGAAAAGGCAATAGGAATATAAAAACAATATGAAAACGATATTATGAAAAAGACAATATAAATATAAAAATAATATGAAAACGAAATGATAAACAATTTTTGCTTTCCTTTTAATAAATAATATAAAGAGTTAAAAATAAATAAAAATAAAAAGTCATTTTTTATTATTATATTCAAAACCATTAAATTAGTCAATGTAGTTATGCGTAAAATTATACAAAACTCATTCAAAGCACATACACACTTTTAATATATCCTTCTCTCCCAAGTTGAAGTAAACCACGATGGATGTCAAGAATAAAGATAACACTGGGCATATGCTAAAATTTCATAATCAGCTTTAAGAAATAATGTCTTAAAATTCTCATCGCATTAAGAAGGTAATATATTTATGCCAATTTGTTATCAGTTGGAATAAAATTTTACAAAAATATTGACATTTTAGAAAAAAATGACCGCTTCTGTCTTTCAATCGTAAATAGATCGAATCTTTTCGATCTATTAATCTAATTTTCATAGAAAGATTATTGTTGTACAACAATTACAGTTCATTTCTAGAGGTAATCTACAACATTTTACAATAGTTACTGAAAAAAAAAATGCAAAATACATAATGCTAGCAAAATTAAATGATTATTCTTTATCTGTTCCATTTTACCTATCACAAGAGCGCATACAAGCATTTACATAATCTTATTACAGTTTTGGATAACTTTTCAAGAATGATCTGAATAACAAAACATCTAAAACAGAATATTTTAAATAAAAAATAGAGAACACGAAAACTTTTTTTTCCTTTAAAGATCATTCCAGAATATAATAAAACATTTTTCTTTTAACTATGACGTAATAAATGTAGGTTCATATAAATTCACTCAAAACGATGGAAGCTCAATTTACTGCTAGTATAATCTTATGTATAATGATAAAAACTTTAACCTAAATGTAATCTTTAATAGAAATTTAACAAGGATAAAAATTCAACTTCAAAGAAAATAGTTTTTGACATTTCTTTTTGTGTTTTTTAAATTAATGCAAACTGGTTATATTTAACTGTTCCATGGGATATAATATCTGATTTGCTATGAACTATTAAATTAATACTGAATTCAATTTGTTTCAGTAAATAAAAAGCTCTCACAAAAAAACACAATCAGTTCAATTTACTCGAATAATAAATAAATTAGCATTAAACTATATTTTAATAATTAAAATGTAATATAAATATTAAAATCATTGAAAATAAATTAAAATTTTTTTTTTTTAGATGCACTTAAAATTCTAATGCATTTAATAATTAATGTTTATGCTGATTTAAAAATAATCCATTTCGCAAAATTGCTCAATAATTTATAATAACTGATTATTAAACTTTTACCGAAATTTTCTGGATTAATAGTATTTAGAATGGAATTCTCATAAGAAACATTGTACCTATTGTTCATGTGCTTATCTGTAATACTTCACTACTGAGCTATTCCTATGAGCATGCGCACTAGGAAGATCGGACGATAAAAAAAAAACGTTATGCAAAAACTCTCAAAAAATATGTAAAAATACAGGATCCAGACTGCAGAGTGTTATTCTACAAATTTTTATAGAGTACGAACACTTTTGGGGGCCACTGTATATTATATGGCATATAAAAATGAATGTTTATAGTAATTAATTATAAAAATTTAGAGCATTGTAAGGGTACATTAAAATTTTGCTAACAGATTATTATAAACCACTAGGGAATAAAATTTTTACTTAAAATTGCGTTTCATACCAAAACACAGAAAAACAAAAGATGGTTATTTTCCATAAGAATGTCAAATTTTATCTTTGTATTGGTGACTTGTCTTATAAATTTAAAACATCCTTTAGAAGCAATTTTTTTTTTCCCTCCAGCTGAATTGTTATAAGTTAAATACTGAGAAAAAAAAAATCACAAAAGTTCTTATTTGTTATATTTTAATTGAATAACAGTAACTCTGGATACTAAAATTTTGCTTTTGAATTTTAATTTAATCATCGTCTATTTCAATAGCATATGCTTACTATATATAAAAAAAAAATGTAAAAAAAATTAGTTTTGCGAAGCAATAACTTAAAAATTGAATAAGTCCTATTTCTTTTTCCCCTTTTGAATTTAGTATGTTTTTATCCAAAAAAATTTTTTTAATTTTTGATAACAAACTGACGACAAAATAAAATTATAACTTCTGGAATAACTTGAAATTCCTCAGCTTCCATTTATTTTTCTTTATTAAATAATCAAGTATTTGAATAAAAAAATAAGAATTGTTTTATTTCTTTTTTAAAAATTTTCTAAGTTAAAAAATGATAAATTCGGTATCATGGTAAGTTGTTCCAGTACCTATTTTTATATTTGTTTCGCGTCTGCGCTATTATTCAAGCATGAAATTTATTGTTTATTTATATATTCACAATTCTTACATTGCCGTAACAGGTTTAGCTAACACTGTTTGTGTGTTGTTCCTGTTAATGTTTTGATAAGGCTGTGATTAATTAAAAATAAATACAACAAAATGCTATTTTTATTTATTTTTTTCAAACATTTATGATAATAGCAACATTTTAATCCAAAATGCTGACATTTTTAACATGAAGTCATTCGAGTAAGAAATCATTTCAATAAGTAGTTTAAAAAATACATCGTGAGATTGTTGAATTATTCAAGGATAAATGGATTCAAGCAAATGCAAGATAAGGCACCCCAATTTTAGAAGGAAAAAAAAAAAAAAAAAACGCAAGTGGTTCTGGGGCGATGAACAAACACTTACGATGGGATAAAAGGATGACATATTTAATATGGATTCTAAACTAGCCAAATAAATTAGAAAATTAACACACAAAAATATCCTTGAAGAGAAATCTTATTATCATGAACTACAAAGTTACTAATAATTCTTATTTACAAATATAAAAGTTTAGATCAGTTTATTTTGAGAGCTAAAGAAATAAAATTTCTATCTTACAATGCAACTATAAAGGTTAATAAAATTAGACGAAATCCCATTTAGTGCGTTTGCTTAATAGCAATCGATGTAGAAGGAACTGAATTCTAAATAGATAGTCTCTCGATTTAACTATCGGAATATCTACAGGATATCTTTCACTAATGTGCAGGGACTGAAGCAACTGCTACTAATTCATAACGCACAGGATGCTTACCAATGTATGGCATGAATTCAAATATCGTTTGGAAGTATTACAAATAACCAAGGGATCTCGCATCAAAATGTATTAACTTTTAAAATTGTAATGCTTTAATTTGCAATGTACAAGTATATACCTTCTTTTATTTACATACTTTTTAACGTATACACTCTTGAACGCCTTGCATTATTATTAAGAACGCATTATTGTATTTATTGGCACATAAAATTTTGAATATTGGTTTAAATTCAGTTTTTATTAGGATTATGGCCGATTCAGTTTTTGAAGGATGGAGCAAACTACTTCTTGATCAATTATCTAAATCAGGGATGCACAAATCGTGACTTTCTGTTGCTTTTCTGACAAC
Source organism: Caerostris extrusa (assembly GCA_021605095.1). NCBI lineage: Eukaryota > Metazoa > Arthropoda > Arachnida > Araneae > Araneidae > Caerostris > Caerostris extrusa. Next base: position 45,883 of record BPLR01016681.1, on the reverse strand, counting down.
CCGCCTTTTCATATTTTCATTTTCATGACAATTTTTCTTTAAAAAAAAAAATCACGATAGTTATTTTTCAAAAGACTTTCAAATTTTGATAAATAGCTTAGAATAGGATGATATTCATCTCTAAGCTTAATTAAATGTTAACAATTAAGTATTAGAAAAATATTTTATTCCACGTTTCTTACTTAATGCAAACTAGAAAATGAAAACTGGATGCAAGCTCTCTTAACTTATTATTTTTATTTTATATTCACCTTAACACAAGAGTCAAAACTATTGACTTAGACAATAGCCACAAACGTTGGTTTCTACATTCTGCGTGTTTTAAGGAATTGCCGAGATCAGGCTCCATTTTAAAAAATTGCACTAAACAGAAATGTAATTGTCTTTAAATAATGAGTTAAAATGCACAAACCTTATATGGACAACATTGCATACAGGGAATCGAGGTATTTGAGAACACAACCTTGCAAGCCGTAATCTAATTACATCACCCTTTTAGGCTGGACAACACTAATACATACTTTCTCAGTGAGAGCCTTAACATAGAGTCAAATTTGACGCAAAAGATTAAAACATATCGTTCTCGTCACTTTAGCCTCTATCCACAGCAATTTGGAGATTGTCACCTTCTTAAATGTAACCAAGCTCTTAGTATACGAAGTCAAATCTCTAGAGAGAACATGCCAACCATTGTCAAGAGAAGAAACATTCTCCAACAATCAGACATCCTCAAAACAACTGAATTTACCCAGCAAGTAAGCGACATCATCAATTGCAATTCCAGCCAGCCGGTAAGGGGTCATTTCCAAACGACTGCAAGTGGCGGAGCCCACAATCAGATTTTGGTGCACTAAGACATCGGGTATAAATCGTACGCGATGAGAAGGGGCAATTCATTTCCAACTTGACTTGGAAGAAGCATACGATTAGGTCAAAACGTTTACAAACAAGCTGAAGCACCCTGAGGAGCCCTACAAGCTCTGGTTCTTCTCAGATGAGAAGCAGCCTCATTTCTTCTCAAAGGGACTAAAGGTCAATGCTGCTGCTCTATCAAGACACTAGACTTGGTTGTCAATCCCTGAATCAAATGGAGGACGCAAAGCAGTACCACAACTAAGGGAGTGTCTGGCGGGCTTGAGACCTTCGATAAGCCCATAAATAAAAAAATGTGCGCACGTTTTTAAACTTAATTGGACCCCAGTGAGAAGAGACCATTTTTTTCTTTTTAAATATTTAGTATTTCAAGAAAAGTGTGTTTTCTTATCAGTATCAATTTTATTATAGCGCCAGCATTTGTTGATCGAGACAGCGTTTCTTCTGGTTTAGTTTTATGAAATACTTTTCGAAACGTTTAAGATCACATAAGCGATGTAATCGACTAAATACTACCAAAAAGGTTGAATTTTAATTTATAATTTATTTATGTAATTTTTTTTAGCAAATAAATTTTTATTTTTGTAGAATACGTTTGAATTATAATGTTCATATTTTATGCATCTGAACCAAATTAGCGTAATGTAAAAGTTATTAATAAAATAAATATATAAAATTTCGTCTTCAGGTAAATTTTCTAATACTTATTGTTTAATATGATATATTGAGCTTTCATAAATGGGTTATTTTTGTTGGGACCCACCCCAAGAAAAAATCCCCGTGGTCCCAGGGAAGACAGCACAAGTTCCAGCAGCATTATGCTCTCTCACGCCCACAATTACGCGATCCAGAAGTGACTGGCTAAAAATTTCCATGCCCATGTGTCCTCTAGCTCTTCAGATTTGAATGCCTTGGACTCTAGATTATATCATCACCATATTACATCACCTACACCTGGAGCAACATTGAAAAGATCAATAAGTAGCCTCAAAATACCAAAGGAATCTTTGAAGGGTACCATTGTAGATGTTATGGCCAACAAGAATAAGACTCACCTGATCAGAGAAGGGAATCGTTATTGAAGTCGTATCCGAGCTGAAAGCCACTTTATTGAATAAGAGTTTACTATACATATGCAAAAACCCTTGCAAATCAATTCAGTGGCAATAAAATATTTTTCAATCAAAATATCTGTTTTCCTCTCACATTATCATTTTGTTCTCAAACTCATACATCTTCTATATTTGTGAACATTTTCAACCATGAATGTTAAAAAAAATCAATAAATAGAAACCATTTGACTGATCATTTTTACATTTAAATACTACAAAAAATCAACCAAATACAAAAGACAACTAAAATTCTCTTAATTATATTATTTTTCATTTCACACTCATGGCATTAAATATTTGATAGATAACTCTCAAGTTAGTTTTCTGGTGTGGCATGAGATTAAGTTATAAGTATATAAAGCCCAAGGTCTTCAAAAGTCTGTGCATATTATACCATAACTACATTAGGGCTGATCACTGATTGTGTTCTAAAAATTAAAATTCCAAGACCACAATGTAATAAGGTACACAACCTGCTTTAAACTATACAATTAAATTTATTTTATTTAATCCTGAAAATCAATGAAATGAGGTCAATAGATTAGACTTCAAATGTTACACATTAAATTAAATATTTTGGCCTAGAACAGTGTTTATTTTCTTGCCAAATATAATGTGATAATTTCCTTTTCAATTTAATAGGATCTCAGGTTATATTTAATTATCATGACTACTTTAATATAAATAAATATAAAACTACCTAAAAATCTCCTTGAAAAATTCTAGTTAATATCTGTCATTTATTCTAATGAATCATAAAAAAAAAAAAAAAAAAATAAATTTTTAAAAATGCTGATCTTATTTATTAACTTTAAAAATAAATTTCAATGAAATGAGACCAACCTATCAAAATCAGTTAATAATTTGTTTAAATACATTATTCCATTTATATTTACAGGTTTTTTTAATTGATAACAAACCTATAGCTACCTTACTTTTCGTATTTTAAAACCATTTTTAAAAAAATTTAAACATTAAAACATTGCAAGATTATATATACAAACTACAAGTGGCTAATCAGAAAAATAGCAATAATATATGGTTTTTAATTATAATATGAGTGCCATTAAATTTTAGATCTCCGACAATTATATTCGAATAACATTTATAATATATAATGAAACAAATGCAATAGTTTATTCCACAAGTTATTTCAGAACTAGAGCAAAATCAGCTGAAAACTTGAAACAAAAAAAAAAAAAAAAATAACTAATAAAATATATACTTAAAAAAAATTAATTCCTTAAAAATAAACCCATCATAATTTTTACCTTTATTTAGAAAGGTTAATCTAAAAATTAAGAATTAAATATTACAAATGAGTAATTATTTTATTACAAATAATTTACTTCAATATTAATTTTAAAAACACAATGCATATAAACAATAAATTTTTACAATACTATTCAATTGTTTGTTCAAAAAATGAATTTGTCTAATTCTATTCATAATATTAAAAATAATCAATGAATTTGTTACTGATAACCCGGAGTGATATATTTTAGAATGATTTAAACTAAAAACGAGAAAAAACAAGGCATCTATGCTTTTACATGTCTTCTCGGAGAGGGGCCAATTCAATATTATAAAAAAATATTAACAGATCCCTCTGAGGCAAAGTTTGTTTTGTCAAAAGATTTATTTCAAATCCATTCTTTTGTTTACAATCAAAATTAACAAGGTAAACAAATACAAATTAAGTGAAGAATACCAGTATATAATTAAAATTTCTTTTATTATAAATACCCATAGTTAACCATTAGAATGAACAACAATTTAAAATGGATGAATTAATTAATTAACAATTTTTTAAAAAATTATACATACATTTTACTGTTTTTAGACTGAACAAAGTATTTTAACTTAAGAGAAAAAATTTTTTTTTAAATTCATTAATCAACCTTCCAAACTGCAGTATTATAATCTATTTAAATATAAATGTTTCAAATATATTTACCAATAATTAAATATTGGTAAATATATATGATATTTAAATATATAAATATTGGTAAATATATTTTACCAATAATTAAATATTGGTAATACACAAAAATAGAAATGATAGTGCTTTTGTTTTGATTGAATGAATTCTACAACTTTATTTAATGCTTTTATTTCTATGAATTAGCATTTCCCTTAATTTTGCATCAAAATACACCTACACCTTTCATCGTGAATCCACAATTTAGACACTGTTACTACCACTTAGTTTTGAATAGTCAAGTTAAAAATTATCTTAGTTTAAATACCAAAATGGAGGTTAACATCCAAGTTGGCAAACATACTACAAACATCTATACCATGCCAACTTAATCAATTTGTTAGCTTCAAATGGAAAAATTGCTTCGTAAATATATATAAAATATATTCGATTAACTTATCTAAACTACTGGAACTAAATGAAAATGTATTTTTAAATGTAATAAAAAAAATTCATAACTGAATACCAAAAGCAAAAATTAATAATCTTTCAATAAAACAAAATGTATATGAATGAATGCTTCCATATACACAAGACAAATAATGTTACCATTTATTAAAGAATAATATATAATTATAAATAATGAAAAATTTGTAAAGCACTGTATATAATTGGTTGATCCAAAACAATTTAATATTTTTTTTTTTTTTTTATAAAGAGCAAAATAATTTTAAATGTTTTAAAGATTCATAATCATCCTTCAAATTGTAATGAAATAACAGGTTTATGTCTGCAAATTTTAGTTCATACAAGAATCAATGGATTATAGAATGATTAGAAATAAATTACATCCCCTTTAATAATAAATATTCTTAGCTTCTTCTATATGAAAATTAAATATTTTTTATTTTTTTCTAATATTTTTAATAGTCTCCTTTTAAAAGAACAATTTTTTTCCCCTATTACATACTTTTTTTTTGTATTTTTTTAATAATCTGCAGTTTTAATAATTATTTAAGAAATATTTTTTTAAAAAATAAAATAAAATTTGTTTAAATTACATAAATTTTATAAAATTAAAAACTTTCAAACTGTTTTTACAAAATTAATCTTTTGTTATCTGTATATTTTATGAAACTAAAATTTCTTAAGTCATCATTTATACAAGTGACAAATATAGAAGTTTATATGTTCATGGCATTGTTATATGGAAAGGGGCCAAGTTTTCCCATCTATTTTTAAAATTTTTATAATTAGATAAGCAGCATATTTTTCCCTGTTTTTCTTCACTTCTTTATAATTAAACAATTAAATCTTCTTTCATATGATAGGGCTCGTTAGGCAAATTAGGTATAAAAAAATTTACATAAAAAGCACTATCGCTTCATTGTCAGTTTCTGACAAAAAGCTTATAGTTTCATGAAAAAACTTAACAGTTTCATGAAACTAACTTTTAAAACTTAAGTCCAAGTTAAATTTTCAAAACAGTTTTAATTGGGGAAAAAAATGAAATTCTACAAAACTCTCAGACAGATTTGGCTTATGATTTTTCTTTAACTTATACTTTAATTAAAAATAAACAAAGAAAATAAATTTCTTTCAAAATTCAATATGCAAAATTGCAAAATGACATTACAAAAATGCACAAAACAGATTGTATTAAATAACTTTTAGATAAAACTCTCTCCAAGTAAATTAATTTACCACAATTAAACTAGTTTCACTAATGTACTAAATTTATTACTAGTTAAAAAGATGGTAATAATAAATTATAATAGTAACATTTTTTGCATCTTATCTACTTTAAGGCACCATTTATTTAAATCCTATGTTCAATTGAATAAAATTTATCCAATAGATAAAAAAACTAGATATTCAAAACATACATTAAAAGACATAGAACAGATAATTTTTTATATTTAAAAACACTATTACATGCATGTTTTCTTATAGTTTTTATTTATTTATATCTTTTCAAAAGTCAACTTCAAAATATGGGAAAAACATATCTATATAAATGTTTTTAAAGCAAACAAAGCATAACAAACTAAATAAATATAACTAAAAAAAAATAAGAGAAAAGATTCTTTATTATTAAAATTAAATATCTTATATTTAAATGATAATTTTATAGAAACATTTATAAAAACTTTCATAGAAAAATTTTCAGTTATATTATAAAACTATCACAAACATAAAGCAAATAAGGATCTCAATCTTGTGTTGTTTCAATTATTTAAAGATAATTGGAACGGTAAAAATTTCCTTCAGAGATAAAAATATTTCCTATCAAATTTATTTATTAATGAGTCTATATTGCCAAAAGAAATGAAGAATTGCTTGATACAAAAATTATGTATTTGAGGAACTTTTTTTATTTATTGGGTAATGCTTCCTATATTGTAATATGTACACTCTTTACCAATATGATATTTTGTAATTTTTTTTACAACAAATTAATAGTTCCACCAACATTTTTGCAATTTCTTTATGCAATAATTAAACATAATAACTTACTCAAATAAGTGAAAAGAATAATCATATTACCGTTTAATATAAAACAAATGAACTGGCTAATCAAATGCAATTAAATAAAAATCACTGCCAATGTAAAAATTGTTTGCGTTTTAAACGAAAACAAAACATTTAATGAAAATTTTTGCTTGAAAAACCTTTTTTTGAAAATGAATCATTCATTCTTCGCGCGCATTTTTAATTAAATGATGAAACAGTATAAATTTGAGAAAATTAAAAATAATGTACAATGTGTGGCTTTAATATAACTGATTGTCAAAAATTCTTTTTTTTTTTAATCTACTTCATTAAAATACAAATAGATCTCTGCTGACTCAATATAATATAAATTCTTAAATACTCACCACAAATTTAGAAAACAATTAGAATAAAATTATTGAAATTAAATGAAATAAAAAAAAAATCTTCTTTAGTTTATAAGGGAAAATTTCTACAATGTTTTACTTTATAAAGACCGGCGAATCCTAACATACTATTAAGGTAATATTTATATTAAGTTGCTCATATCTAATTAAAACTATCCAAGGATATTAAATCAATACAAATAGAAATTTTAGTTCGTAAAATACTTTCAACACCATGGATCAAAATGACAAACGATTGTTAATTTTGTAGCAATAATTATATTTTCCACATGTGGTTGACACAAATTTAAAAAATGCTAATGTATAAATTGTTCCAGACATGACTCACCTTTTGCTAAAGATGAAATTTTTTAGATTCACTTCTTAATTTAAAATCTTGTACAACAAGCCTTTAAAAAAAATTCTTACAATGTTATTCATAGAAAATTATTTAATACTTTCATATTAGAACTTAAAGCACGAGTAGTTAAAAGTAGCGCATGCGTTGTTTGAAACTTTGGCACACCCGCGCTGTTTACCATGTATGGATTACTGAAAGATGTTAGAGAACTCAAAATTAGCACCTATGTATCACATACGTATTTAATACGTAATCTGGCAAATATCCATAAGTAACAGAAGAATTCAAAAATATATGAAAAATTAGAGTGTAAAAATCTATCAATTTCATCTATTACAATATATATATTTCATTAAAAAAGTTTAAAATAAAAATAATAAATAATTGTGTTTTTATTTTTTTTTATAAAACAATTTTATGGTTATGGTTATGCAAAATATATGATTTTTTTTTTTTTTTTCTTTGACTGAAATTGTATCAATAATTATAGTGAAATGTTTTAAGGAAATAGAACGTTAAAAAAACATTCTTTTGTAATCGATTCAAATTTGTCCAGAAACTACAATTAGAGTTAAAATGTTTAATATTAAGTTCAAATTTTTAGATTTCTGTAGTGTTTATCCGATTTTTTATATTTCTGTTGTTTCTTGATCATTAAATCATTGTATTTCTAAAATTTTCATCATTTCTACAAATATTTATTAAACCTTCAGACTGTCAAAACAATTTAATGAACTTTTGTCACCAAAAAAAGAAAGAATCAAATCGAAATTAAAATTCATGTCGTGGTTTCAATTTCACAGTTATGTTTTAAATCATATTACATTATTTATATGTGTTTTACTTTCTAAATATAAGGTAAAAAAAAAAATTTTTTTTTCTTTGCAGAAAATGACAGATTTTATTTCTTAAATTTATATTTATGAAAAAAATAAAAGTGTTCTTTAAAGATTTCTAAATAAAAAAGTCAGGAAGGAATGCTTTTCCTTCCTGCACAGTTTAACATTCCACAAAATAGCTCTAGTGCGAAGTATAATTATAAAATTCACTAAACTCCTATTCTTCAATATAAATAATTAAATTAATCCATTAAATTTATTTTGTATTTATTTATTTTATTTTTATTTTATTATTATTATTTTTTTAGTATTGTTGCATGCTGATAGTAGTAAATTTTTTTAGCCGCCTAGGATGTTACCAGTGTGAATCTTGTAAATAAGATTTTTTTAATTAACACAAAACATAATTTTTTAAGTTACTATTTGTGCATATGCTTATAAAATGCAATTTAAAACCCAAAATGCAACAATGGCATATAATAGTTTTATCACGTATATATGCACATACTAATTTTTAAATCCATTTATGACTTTAAAAAAAAAATAAATGTTCTAATCAAAATGTTTTCAAAGATCGACGCTGTTTTTGTATGATAAAAATTAATATCATTTTAACTGTCTTCTAATATATCAACAGTTCAAATAATTTTCACTTAAAAATGTTATATCTGGAAGTATGGGATCATTTACTTGCGAAGTGGTAGGAGACTTATTACCCAACGTACACGATAATTTGCAATCGATTACAGAAGAAAAATTCCCATACTAAAAAATTATTTCGAGTTTCTTCCAAATCCAGTTTGCTGCTAAAAATACAGTTTTTGTGGTCTTACTTATTTTTCATCTTCAATTGACCATTTCTTATTATGTAATTTTGAACTTTATTGTCATATTTAATCAAAACACATAAAATTATATATTTATTCATTTATGTTACACCAATTTTTTTTTTTAAATTCAGATTAGTTGGCAAAATTTAATGGTCAAGAGCCATATTCGGCTGTTCTGCGCCAGATACAAATCCTTTAGTTTCATATAATTCTTATATCAAAAATTTTAAATGAATTTCAGCATGTTAATATCCTTCAAAAATAAAAATATATTCTTATGGTAACTATCGCTCAGGACGTCAATTAATAAAATATTAGCAGCATCAAATTTAAGTTTTCTCATTTAACGTGCGTGTTTTGATACAATGTAATTAGATAAAACATTATTGCATTTTGAACAGCTAAGAGATGGTTCTGAGTGAAGAAAATTACTGTGGTAAAGTATGTTCGATTCGAAGTCTTGTCAATTTCAAATTTAAAAATCTGTTAAGATTTGAGTCTGGAAAGCCTATAATGGTCAGTTTTAAAATAAAGTTTTATTTCCTGATCTAAAATTTTCCGCCAAGAGGAGTCGATTTATTTGCGTCATCAAATTGAACTTCAAAATTAAGTTTAATGGAAGAATTTTTTTGCTGCTTCATCTCCTTTTTCATTTTCTGGGATACCAGCAGAACTTAATGTAATAAGCTTTATCTATTAATTTATGATAAGTTTTAATAATCTCCAATATTAATGGGTTACTTTTTTTGATTAAAATTTTGCAGAGCGTTTATGCAACATCTTGATACGGAATATAATATAAAATGTCAATAAAAAGAAGAATCTATTTTATTTAGAGGTAAAAGGATGACATAAATTTCTGCTATAAAAAACAGAACAATATTGGTTGAGTTTTCTTGTGAAAACTTTGTCCTTAAACAGAGCCGCAGCTCCTACGTGTGTCCTACTCTTTGAGTCATCAGTGAAAATAGACAATCAAAACTGAAAAAATAAAGAAAAAAATATCTAAATATGATGTTGCTTTTAGATTTATCCCAATCAATAAAATCTTTTAATATATAAATTTCTATATCTTCCCAAGGAGGAAACATTCCTGTAAATATCCAAATCCAAGTACTTGCCTCATTCTCAAACCAAATGAGGAAATTAAAGAAAGTTTTAATGAATAATGGCTTTTAAATTTGAGATAAATTATTGAGTGATATAGAGGATGAGTCGAGTTGTATTTGATTTTGAAGAAATGTCTTAGCCCTAGTTGTTGTCGTCTGAGATTCTAAACTTGCTTTTCTTTCCATTAAAACATATTTCCATGTACATATTACTGTTATTTATTTTTTAAATCTGCGAACTGAGGATTTTCGAAATGCGTCTAATGGCAAGCGTAAATTGTATCTAGACTCCTTAAAGTTGATTTTGAAATGAACCCGCAAACAACACGCCCATAGTCTAGTTGGGATAGAATAGTAGCTTTATACAGCCGCATTTTATAGTTTCGATTCTGCTTCCCATTTGATGCTTGATAAGAATTTTAAGACGTTGAGCGTTATCGCGCATCATAGTTTCAAAGTAAGCTTGAAGTCAAATAATATGTCTAAAAATTTCACTGTTATTGGGTCCCATTTAATAAAATATTTGGGTTTAGGAAGAGCCTACATCTTTTAAAAATTTACACAGATAGATTTTTGTAGTGAAATTGTAAAACCATTTTTCTTCGTTCAGTCTGTTATGTTTTGTACTGTTAGTTGTAACTGTTGTTCGTTGAACTGCATCAGTCAGGACTGATGCAAAAAATCTGGAAATCATCTATGTATAGAGTTTCATGTACTATATAAGTTACTTGATTTATAACGTCATTAATTTTTATTATGAAAAGTTTCACGCTTAAAACACTACTCTGTGGTACCTTTTTCTGATGACTTTAAAGAAGATAAAAGTCGTCAGAAAAGATATTATTGATGTGAACTTTAAACGTTTTCGTCAGTAAGAAATTTTTGATAAAGATGGATAAATTCCTCCTTAAATCTTTAGAATAAAGGCCTAGTAAGATTCCATGACGCCAGATCCTGTCCTAGGCTTTCTCAATGTCGTAAAAGAGCTGTCACATACCTATTCCGAACAAATGCCACTATAACGACTGTTGCGAGGATTAATACATTATCTATAGTGCAGCGTCCATACCGGAATCCGCTTTTAAAACTGCGATAAGTGTTTTTCAAAAATATATATATTTATCTGGTACTAATCATCCTTTCCATTAACTTGCATAAACAACTATTCAGGGAAATTGGCCTATAGTTAATAGGATTTGTGGTTGCTTGTCCCTGTATTAAAATTGCTATTACAATAGACTTCTTCTATGAGATTGGAAAGGCATGTTCCATCTAGATCCTATCATACAGGTTTAATATACTCATTAGTGAATTCTCGCTGAAGTTTTTTAGTAAGTCAGAATGAATTGCGTCAGTTCCAGAAGTCGGCGAATTAGATTGTTTAAGGTCATTTTTTTAAAATTCTATAACACAATCTAGATTGTAGTTAAAAGCAGGTGTTACACTACAATGAAGTGGTTTGTGTTCCACAGGTCTTTTATGTAAAATAGACGTGGAGAATACGAGTTTTCATGAAATACATCAGTAAACGATGCCCCTAAGACATGTGCAATTACATTCACATCGCATATGACATGATTTATAATTAACGAGGTTGTTGATGAGGAATTAATAGTTGCTGGAAATGTTTATTTTATCCCAAATAACTTCTGTAGGCAAGTTTCCTTGTATAGAGTTGATATATATTTTTGAAAAGATTTATTTGGCAGTGTCTTCTCGCTTTGCGAAATTCAGCCTTGCATGTTTAAATGAAATAAAGTTTTCATTTATAGAACACTTTCTAAATCTGTTCCAAGATTTTTAAGTACTTTTACGCGAAACTACTACATGCTTCATTCTACTATGGTTTGATCAATTTTCCCGTGTTTTTTGGTATCGATGCTTCGGCCGCTTTTAAAATTACCTATGTTACATGTTCTACAACCTTGTCAATGCTACAGGATGAGAACCATTTTTGGTGTTATAGCAGCAATTTCTCTAAATAGACTCAAATTAGATTTTGACACAATGTATCTCCAGAAATTAGAAGGAAGCATATAATTTGGAAGATCGATAAAATGAGTGCTTTCACTCATGAATGATCACTTTTATGTAAATCATCATGCACTCTGAAGTTTAAAAATGACAGCAAAAAGATGAAAATCATGAAGCTAAACTAAGATAGTGATATGTTTTTTGGTGCAAAATGAAACTGTGTTAGATTAGTCATTCAGCAGAAACAGATCTTGATAAAATTTTTAATCAATTATCCTCTATTGTTAGTTATTACTGTTCAAATGAGATTGCACCCATTAAGATCTAATAATAAAAATGATGAATGTAATTGTAAAATCAAATCATTTAAAAGAACATCATTCGGAGGCAGATAAATTGAACAGATTGTTGTGAAACATTTTAATTTAATTTGAATAGCCATCACTTGAATTCCAATGTTAGGGCTACAAGTGAAGTAATGCTTTCATAGCCAATAGAACTTCGCCTGAAATTCGAATTCAGCTGGTGTAATCAGATTGATATAAGTCATGATCTAGAATTGTTATTAGGGAATAAATACATTTAATGTAACATGAATCAAATAGCATTGAAATTATTTAACAGTGTTTTAATATCATGCCAGTTCCATTTTAAAATATTACTACAAATTATTTAATGTTTCTGGAATTATTGGATTCTCTTTTAGATCCACTTTCATGATTTACGAACATGTCATCTCCTACCTCCATTTCTTTTCTGTCACCAGATCTTTTTGTGCAGTATTGTATTTTTTTTTTTTTTATCATCATCTTTAAATGTGCTAAGCATTCAGTTCTTAAGTTAGATCAAGTGTTTCTTGCTAAGAATTAACATTAGCTTAATTAGAATTACCTTTAGTAATATTTTTAGAATGTTACTGTATTTATAATTCCTATTGATGTGACGACAGACCTCAAAGTCAGTTTGAGCTACTACTCACTTAAAGGTTTTTTGATGGACAGATGAATATGATGATTAAAGTTTTGGTGTATGGACATCCACAATTTTTCTAGCTTCTTGGAAATAACCACTTTGCTTTACTTTTACAGCCTCGATTTCTTCCTTCAATTTTCATTTTGGGCATAATTTGGGGAATGATAGGTGCTGTTAGTACAATATGGAGTTTTTTCGGAGTAGTGCTCAGTCTTAGAACACCTATCATCAAATGTATCTTTTTCCTTACAAACTTAACTTCTTTGATAGCTTCATTGTCATTGATAAGGTCTATTTTAGAAATAATTCCTCTGCTACAGTTTAAACACCACAGAGGTGACATGCTTATATAAATATCCCCTATTTTTGTAATTTTCGTTCATTCATCGGTACATTAATTGACCAGGAAGTCCGGATCAATATATACACACATTAGGGAATAAAAACCCAATAGCCAGTTTGAAGCTTGGCTATAGTGTAAAAGAAATTGCAAGAAAAAAACAGAAGATCACTTAGGAAAGCCCCAGGTGAGCGACTTCTTATATTCATTAAAGACATTAGGAAATCTCGGGATCATGAAGTCTGTCACATCGAAAGAAGATGTGCCTCAGAGGGGTTGTAAAAGTCAGGTTAGATATCATTTTTATTTGTTAAAAAAAAAAATGCACTTTGTAGACACAATGAGCCTCATACTAAGATGAATCTGGTTTACATACCATAAAAATTTCTAATATGAAAATATTAGTAATTATACATGGGGAGGAATTAAATTATATGTGTGTGTGCGCACGTAATGTACCTCAGTTCAAGAATGAGATCTGAATTATTAAATTACAAAAAAAAAAAGAAAAATTTCATATTATCCATGATTCATCTATTAGTTAATAACAGTATTAAAATGCATTATCTCATAAAAACAGTATATGGAATTTTTCTAACAAAAATGAATTTTGATATTTCAATAGTACTACAAATTTTTTTCACTAATGTATTATTTTTTTTCTGCCCTCACTAAAAAAATTTTAAATGATAGATTTCTCTGAATAAGACAATATTTAGCAACCAGCTAACTGTAAATTGCTCAATGATAAATACAAAAACCTATAATTACAACCCATCTTTTTATTTAAAAAAGAAAACAATTTTAATAGATTTTTAAAAACATTTAAATAAAATATTTGAGAATGCATTACACACACACATACTTTACTTACTGGCTATTTTAAAAAATAGCTATTTAGTAAGAAAAGGTAATTAAGAATTACTGAATTATTCATCTAGGCAATATATTGTGAAACATGTCTTACATTTCAGTCATATTAAATAAACTCAATAAATAATAAAAAAAAAATATTTATTATCACTCTTCCATTGCAGCAGGTTCTTCAATTTTCTTTGTAATATCGTTTATATCTATTAAATATTCATCAGATTTTTCTTCACCTTCAAACAGTCCTTTTGCTCTTAAATAAGCATTCCATTGTGAAGGAATACTCTTGAATTTTTTTATCTTTTTTCTTATTTGAGCAGCTGTGCATTGGTAATAATTTTTTGGATCTCGTGTCATTGCCTATAAAAGAAAATGCATATAAGCATAAAATTTCTTAATAAAAACATATATAAAAGAAATATTTTTAATCTGTAATGCTATCATATAATAAACTTGAAATGCAATATGAAAAAGTAATATTTCAATATATACAAATGTTTGAAATATCTAATATAGAATATCGTTCTACTCAAAAATATAACTAATGCACGTTTGTTTTTAAATTAAAACCTCAACTGAGCTATATTTGGTATAAAATAAATAAATTAATTAATTAAAAAAAAAAAAAAGAGACTATAACTAAAAACATCTAGAATTTAATAAAATATATGTACAATATTAACAAATTAATAAAGGCATTTATGTGGATAAATAACAATGTATATAGTATTCATTTATTAAAATTATTCACCTTTTAATATTTAAAATTCATTATAATTCTTATAAACATTTGATCCATATTATCTTCTTTTTTTTTTTCATTCCATTAAAAACATAAAAAACAATAAAAATACATTTCCTCATCAAGAATGGTTGCATATATAACACAAATTGATTAAAAATATTTAACCAAATAAAATTAAATATTAATTCATATATTAACTCATTCATGTCAATCAATACACACGTTAATTTGAAAATAGCATTTTTAGTATAAAAATGCCTAATTTTTGCTTATTACCATTTACAAGAATTTTTTGTTTAATGTTATTTATTAAAATGATACATTTTAATAGTTTTTCTACTTAAATAAAAAAACTAAATTTTTAAATGGATAATTTAAAATAAATATATTTAATATTAATGTAAACCAAATATTAATTTAGATAAGAATGAAACTAATAATAAATGTCACCATATATTAAAAAATGCATACACATAATATCAATTAAATGCATGAGATTTGTTTTATCATATGATCATTTGAATATATTAAAGGTAAATTCTAAAAACATCAGTTTATAATCCTTGAAACATCAATTATTAATTCCAAAAGTGCCAAGTTAATAAATAATTGCAGTAGGTTAAGTTGATAAATTTATAAACTATACATGTATATAGAAAAATTGAACGTAAAATCAATTAAAAAGAAAAAAATGGTATAAATTGATAAAAGTATTGTTTTTGTTGATAAAAAAGTATTATTGTTTGTTTTCAAATCTTTACAGAAATAGATCTGTTAAAAATAAGTAAATGAAAATATAGCACTGATTTATTAAAAATTAAAAAATGTGCACTTTTCTAATTCTTAAAAAGAGGTCACAAACAGTCCATCACACATTGAAATTTATATTATGTGCATATAACTAAAGTGTTAAATTATTGAGAAGTGGTTCCTACTACTTTGGTAAACTGAGTGAAAATAACCTGAGATTTTTAAATACAATACCTTTATACAATTTAAGTGTTTTGAAGACAAGTGACTTACTGGTACAGTGGCTAATGTCGCAAGCTAATATTGCGAAGATTGCAACTTTTATCCTCTAGCATGTTAACTTTTCTTTTCCATTTTAATTTCTTACATTTCCCTCTTTAGAAATAATGTAAAGTGAAACTAATAAGTATTTTCTATTAGAAATATACATAATATATGAAAAAGTTCCTTTTCTTTGAAATATTAAATTTTCTTAACACACATTGTCACAATTTTAATAATTTTGCTGTATTATTTATGAGTAGCATAATAAAATGAAAAAAAAGTACTTAACCCAAACCTACAACTATTACAAAGCTAACTTGCAACTATAACCACTACACCATGTAGACACTCGTCAACAAAGACCTTTTAACTGTATAAAAGTGTTTATAATTTTCTACAAAATTGAAAGATGGATTATATCACTTTTGAGTTAACTGGACTAACAAATCAAATCAGTAATGGACAATTTGTGACTTCTTGTTAGTAACAATCAGTCTTAAATCTGCAGTAATTTGTATTGTTAAAGTAGTAATATACTGAGCAGTGGTTCGCAAACAGCAAGGTATAATCTTATCAAGGGAATATAATAATTTTAATATGATTTCATTTTTTTTTTCCCACACTCAAAATCCCCCTTCCCCCTCTTTTTAAAGAAAATGCGAGACACACGCTTATATAAGAGGGAGCAGTTTAATGTTGACTGATTTCTGCAATTTACATAAATATTAATAATTCAATTTCAAAATACATTTTCAATTTATTTTATATTTTATCAAACACCTATCAACTTAAAAGCAACAGAATAAATTTTAACAAAGATAATAATTGAACTACAAACAGAATTCATCACTACTGATCCATTAGAATATACAGTCCTTTATTATAAGTAATCAAAGCAAAAAAACATTAAATTACAACCACTCAAAAGTATAACTTAACAACAATTACACCACCATTCCAAATAATTGTAGGTTAACCAATTAATATAAAATATTTCATCTGAAGCCTATTTCCCATTTTTTTTCTTTATAACCCCCCCAACACACACACACACGGGAAATGACTTATATTTTATGCCTATATACTATTTATATTTGTTCTGGTGCTTTTTCCCTCTGTGTTATAAGTAATAATTTTATATAAGGGAAGGTTTGTCAAGAATTCTTTTTTAATTTCAGGCTTTTAAATTTATAATAAAAACAAATTTTAAAATTTTTTAAAAAGAAACAACTAATGAAAATAAGCAAATCAATTCCATATTAAGTTTTGCCAATAACAACTGTAATAATAAAAATCTATTATGAAAAAGCTCAATATATTTTTATAGTATAAAATAATGTTTTGTCAATTATCAAACTGTAAAACATATCATATAAACTGTTTAAACATGCAAATAAAACTGTAAATATGTATTACAAGAATATATAACTTACTTCATAATCATCACCATATTTTTCAATCATATAAACACAGAATTTCATTGGCTCTGTAGGTAGCTTTAAAGTTTTAGCAGGAGGAACATTTGCTTCTGCTTCTAATTCTTTAAAAGAGAGAAGTGATTAAAATTTATTCAAATATTGACCATAAGTATTGTATTGAAAAGGAATAACAGCATAATTAATTTAAAATAAATTGATAATAATATAAGCAAGTTATGTTAAATTATTAGACAAGAAAAAAAATAAGCAATTCTGATTAGCATATTTTCATAATTTTTGAGTTTTAAATTATAAAAAAGCCTGATTACACCTGGATTTTTTTAAATATGAAAAGTATGGTTGGTTATAATTTGGATTTTATCATGAAGTATGGTTTTTCCTCAAGCATTAAAAATGACAACTTTCATAATTTTAAAATACTAACTTTCTAATAATCAAAAACAAATTTTTCAATAGATCTGTATTCACAGATTTAAAAATTAAAATATGCATTTCTTTCTATTGTATATAATTATTTATTAATATACATAATGGTAATATAATGAGAATTTTTAAACAGATAACTGCAGTATATTTCCCAATATATAGGTACCTGAAATATATTTTAGACATTGGAGGGAGAAGAAAAACCAGAAACCCAATTTTAAATTTTTAACTTTGAGTGCAACTATTTACAGCTATTCACTTTCGAATACATGCAAGACTTAGCTGCAAGGAAATAAGTGAAGACAGCAAAAAAATTGACTGACTGATATGTACAAGCAACGATATTTTAATACAGTGTACAAATTTACAAAATGTAAACAGCATTGTTTTTAATCATTAAATTAATATGTTAAAAGTAAACATTTTTATTTCCTCACTAATAATCTTTTTTTGACGAAATTATACAATTATTCTAAATATTCGATTATCCAGATTGGGTCTGGCCCAATTTAATCAGGATAATTGAGTTCTACTGTATGTAAAAATATAACTAAACAAAAATATGAAAACTTATTTTCAAAACTTCTAACAATTGTATTCTATTTGTTAAAGAAATAAAAATCTTTACAAACATCAGTTACTTAGTTTAAAAAAAAAATGTTTTTGACTATTAGCCTTTTTTTTACTTTGAAGTACAACGCACATCACACGTTTCCTTTAATCAAGTAACACTATTTTTAGTATACTAATATTACTTTTTTTTTCCTACCATAATTTTCAAAAAACTGTTTACTTTTGCTTCTTAATGAATTTCCTTTTAATATAATTGGAAGAAAATTAACAGAATTTATTGGCAGGAATATTTTAAACCAATAAACTACCAAGGAGAAAAATAGTCATCAGAAGAGGGTATAATCTATACTTAAAATTCTAAGGAACATAATTTCCAGATTATGGACAGGAAATTATATGATGATATTAATTAAATTTAAAGAAAACAATGAATACATAATACTTACGAGTAATTACTTCCATTTTTACAGGTTTTTATTTTTCTGTAAGTGAAAAAAATATAGTATATAAGAAACGGAAATGAATTTTTAAGAATTATAAGAACTACATAAATTTAGAATCAAACAATATAACATTAATTATCCAGAAAGATTTGAATAGAGAAAAATATATTTACTAATATTTAATAAACTTTGTTTGAAAAGTATTAGATTTTTACTATCATACTAATTATGCAGTAAGTGTTGACATTATAATATATGCTATTACATACAAGTGTATTTAGATAATTTTAGAAGGGCATTGACTCAATATTAAATTTTGATGCAAATAACATTAATATAATAATGCTCATTTAAAATCCAGAATTATCCCCCTTCCCTGTCATGTCTATAATTCACTATAGTAATTAATGAGACGCCATCTACAACATAAAATAGCTATAATTCCTGTTTAATGGAAATTAAAACTTTTCTTTATAGCCGCCTTTTAAAACTGGTATCAAGGAACTTATGAATCTCACGACTTGTCTTCTTGTATAAAGAATAAATTGAGGTGGCCACTTCAATTTATTTTTCTTTGAGTTTACTTTTTTTTTTTAGAATATACCAAATTAGGCCGTTTATATATGGATATAAATTGATAGATTTTTTCACTAAAATACCAAATTTAATAAAAATATACATAAAACTTTCAAAAATTATATTATGGAATTTCTATGTAAAAACATTTTAAAAGTAAAACAAATGAAATTTCATTCTGTTATAAAAAGATACTTTTATAACAGAATG
The DNA here is from genome assembly GCA_021605095.1 of Caerostris extrusa. NCBI lineage: Eukaryota > Metazoa > Arthropoda > Arachnida > Araneae > Araneidae > Caerostris > Caerostris extrusa. The sequence goes on along the minus strand of BPLR01016681.1, from coordinate 26,377 downwards.
AAATTTCAAATGTTTTACTTTAGGAAATTATAATTAGAAAAGTGAAATTAGTTTTAACAACATTCTGTTATTAAAAGAATTTTATTTATTAATTTAGAAGTGTACAGCAATAGTGAATTTATTTAAAAAAATTATGATCTTTATCTTATTATTTTTATCTATATATTTATATTATCTGTATAAATACTAATAATATGTAGAAATGTCACAGTTCTTACTCAAATCCAAAACTTTAAAGAGTATTTCCTTAACATCTCTATATAATTCCTTATTATTAAATCAGATAGATTCATTTCACTTTTTATTACATTTTTACATATATTTTTAAAATGAAATTTAACTTTGTTTTTAAATTCTTCAGTAAGTATAATGTAGAAACAAATATTTTAATGGGTACTTTTCATAGTTTGGATTTTTTTTTTTTTTTTTTTTTGTCCATTAAAGAATTGACTCAATATTAAATTTTGATATAAGATATTAAAACAAATTTATAAATCAATTTTATCAAAATAATAGTAATATTAAAAACACGGTTACTGAAGGAAAAATTCTTCAATATAAAAATTAAAGGAATGGTATGTGTAACTATCAGTCAGCAGAACGGATAGTCTCTTGAATTCTTTTTTATTTTTCTAAATTTGGAGTGATTGCATTGCTGGAACATTGTATAGAAAATGGATTATAAGTATTTATTTAATTATTGTTGTTTCGATTATTTAAAAGGTGTGATATAATGGGGGATTCTCTGATCCAAGGGTACACCTTCTCCAAACCCCAGTTTCGCACAAAAGTGTTACCGATTAATTCAAGTAACATGTTCAGAAACCTCTTTTTTATGATGGGTTGTCTGGCTTTTTAATGAGCTGTCCGGTTTATGATTATCTCATTTTAAAATTCGCTTTTGACCAGTGTGGATGTGTGTGCTTATCTCATGTTTTTTTGCTTATGAATCTCTAATTTTACATTCATTATTTTTATGAAAAACCAGAATAAAAAAATTTAATTTAAATATTACTAGTCTATTTATGTAAATTATTATTACTAAATTTAATATTTAGAATAAATTTACATATTTAGATATTAAGCATAAATTCATTCTTTCAGCCTATTTTCATAATTTAAGCATCTGCATTTTGTATGAAATTACTAAAAATTCATATCTAATAAATTATAATTCATTTCTATTTTTAGTGTATTAAACCTAGAATTTATGTATTTCATCACTTTTTTTTATTTGACTAAGAGTGATAATCTTGTAACAATTTTTTTGCGGGTCACAGGAAAGTGTCAATATGTTGTTAATATTAGAAATTAAAACACCCTCCATTACAAATTTACAAAATGCAACTAATCAAGAATAATGAAAGTCTTAAAGGAGAATGAGAAGATGAGAGTCTTTCAAGAACTGTAGAACCAATGAAAATGGTATCTAATTTATAAAAGTGTGTAAATATAGTAATAAATTGTGACTTATAGGGCTGTCTCCCAAAAGTTTTTAATGTTAGAATTTAAAAATTATTAAAAAAATTACAAATTTCTCAAAATTAAGCTTCTAAATATTAGCATTTGCAGATCCAAGAATAAATTAACCGGAACAGAAACAGGAGCATGAAGTAAGTGTTCTTTTCTATTCCCACGCTGAAGTTTCTAGAAACAGAAATAAGGGAAAGAAATGGACGGAGTAACTTGAAAATGCAAAAATGTGAAGGCAGAGGCCATACAAAAGGAAGGGAAGGATGGAAATCGCCAAAATAGAAGAGTTGGCATTCGGATCATAGGTTTCCTGCACAATAAACATGTACATCTGTAATTTATGTTCTAATTATGATGTTTCAAAATGATCAGCATGGAGTTCGCCACTTTATAATATGCATTTCGGCAAGCCAGAGCTCATATCACACAGCCCGGGACAGACTGAGCGAGGTCGCTCAAACCAATACTGATTATATAATCTGTTTATCAGTAAAAGCAATAACTATTTTAAAAAATGAAAGGAGCAAGACTATTAATTAAGGAACAATGAATTTGTTTATTGGCAAAAAGCAATAACAGATGAAAAAAAAAAAAAATAAACTCCATATATCATTAAATATTAGATTTTTAAAAAAAATTTCAAATTTTAAACAGCATACAAAATGCTTTACAACAGTTAAAGAAAAACTGTAACTGCAGTAGTTATTTTGTTGTTAGGAAACTTTTAAAAACTACTACAAAACAAGCAGAAAACTACAGACCTCCCCATCAATTTAATAATACAAACATAATATCTTAAAACATTTAAATTCTAAATAATTTTGTTATCTAAATGATTAAGTATTGAAAAATCAAGTCAAGATCATTATATTCTAATCTACTTAAAATTCAAACTTACTTTTCTCTTAAACCTATTGTCTTATTTGGATCATCTGACAATCCCATTTCTACCATATTTCTTGTGTAGCTTTTTGAAGTATCCCAAGCTTCTTTAATTTGTTTGCTACAAATACATAAAGAGAAACAATGTGCATTTAAATAGACTTCAAGTGATGATTTATAAAAATAGAATCAGAAAAATATTTTAATTCACATTTGTTATAGTTTCCAAACTACATGAATCACTGTATGAACCTTACATAATTCAACTGCTGTAATTGTTAAATAATATTGTAGATTTAACAAAAAGAATAATAAAACTAAAAATATTTACAAAATAAATATTATGATTTTTTTTTTTTTCAATTTCTTTTAATGAAAGCAGAATTTTAAAAAATGAGTCACTACTTCTTTTTTTTAAGAGGAATAGTTACTTTTATTATTTTACCTTATGATGCCATCTAGGCAATTTTTAAGGGTTATTTTCCATAATTAAATTCCTTAAAGATAAAGAAAATCGTGAGGCTAAATTCATAACTGCTTTTAGACATAATTATTGGCGAAATAAATATGTCATGCCCGATCCTAAACTGAATTTTTAGAAACAAAATATTTTTAGCTTACCATCTAACTTTAGGTAAAGTAATTAGCTTTTTATGCAACTTTTTCAAATTCTTATTGTAATTAAACTTCTTCTTTCTCCGTCTACTAACACCGCTTGCTCTTCCCATGTTGTAATTATAAATTACGTACTATAAGAAAAATTCAGTTTAAATTTTCACGTTGTTGATTACTGGAAAAGTTCGCCAAGAAATTACTTCGCTTCATTTTAAATACTTGTTTCAACCTCAGTTTACAATTTTCAGAAAAAAAAAATTTAAACATCAGAAAAATTACTTCATACGATTAATAATTTTTCAGCAATAATAATTTCGAACTTAGGCTTATTTATAACTATTATCATTTACTTTCTGGGAAATCTAATAAAATTTGATATTATTATAAAATAAAAATATTGGTTTGGCATCATATCATTAACATTACGGCATGATTTCTATTGAAATAGGCAAATAAATTTTCTGGATCTAAATTATTTCGTGAATTTTGAAAAATGAATCCCGAAACCAAAAAGCGTATTTCACACGTTTTCACCATAGTAAAAACAGCATTTCATTGGGGATTTATTCCAACTGTTGTATACTTAGGTATATTTTTATGTTTGCATTTGTTATGAACTATGTTATGTTATTTGTTTTTTTGTTATAAAAAAAAAAAGTTAATGTGAAGTAAATTAATTAATTTACTTTACATTAACTTTTTTTTATGAAATTCGTAATGAGTAATTTTCTGATAAAATCATTCATTCTGCACTTTTTAATTGTTCATGTAATTTATAATATATGAATTTTATATCTCTGATAACAAAAAAAAAAAAAAAAAAAAAACTTAACAGAGGATATCAAATTTGCCTTCAAAAAACGTATAGATAAAATGTACTAATAAACCATACAATTCAGATATTTCTTTATTAGTTTAATAAATAAGAATTAGTCATTTTTATTAAAATTGGTATATTCAGGTTCAATAAACAAGATTTGTTGCTTTTCTAACCAATTTTATTTAGACTTCATATTAAATAGTTTATTGGTTACATTTCACTACTACTTTGATTGCATTATTTACTTCCCTACTCAAGTTTATTGAGCATTATTAAGTTAAGAACTTCTTTTGTTAATTTGTCCGTAATAAAATTATAATTTTTATGAAGGACAACATATTTTTAACCAGATATGGTGTATAGCACGTTACTTTGATATCTTTTATTACATATTTTAATAAAAGTACATTGGATAAAAAAGTTGACCTAATTAATTCTGCTAGATTAAGACTAGACTAGTCTAACTTATCGCAAATGTAACTTTAGCTATATGTTATTAACTTTTTTTTTTTTTTTATAGGATACAAGAAAGGAGCAGATCCAGGGATGCCACCTATAACAGCTCTGAGGTTTGTACTTTTTAAAGATATTAAAGTGTAAAGTTTGTAACATAATATTTTGTCATCTCCCTTAAAAAAAAAATTTTTTTTGTAATGTTACTATACATTTTTAAAAAATTTTTCTTAAAAGCTGATTTCATTTCTGAGTTGAATAAAGATAATTTTTTAATTCTATAAAGAATCTCAAATTCAATTTTTAACTATCAAATAACACTCATTGCTTTTTTAATTATACAATTTCTTTCGATTTTAGAATGTACATGTTTGGAAGATTAAAGTATTTTAATTTTTAGTAATTAAAGATTTTTTTTTATGTACCTAATACAACTGGCAGGAAGCCAGTCTGTTCTGGGTCAAAAGATTTTGCGCTGACTCGCTGATGTTCAGAGAAATTACTCTTCGATTAGAATTATTGTGCTTTCTCTTTTTAGTGGTATTGAGGGTCTTTCTGGTTACTAACTAACTTAAAAACAACTTATTTAAATATCGGCCAAGCATCCATCTCTTTGAGTTCTTTAGGGTTTCAAAGTTAAGATCTTGCGCCAATTTTGTATCTTGGAGCAAAAAAAAAAAAAAAAAAATCTTCTTTTAACTTCGCACAAAATTCTCTCGTATATCTCAGAGCTGGGAGTTATATTTTTTAAGGTTTCATCAATCCTGCATATAAATGTTTTGCATACCAGAGGAACACCTGAAATATTCTTTTCCCTTGTGACTATTTCCTTAATTCTTCTTAACAAATAATTCTTATGTAGTGCCCGAAACTTGTTGATCTCAGGTTTATCCCAAAGTGGTCAAAGTATGCTTTTCTCACAGATTCCACTATGTTACTTTGATATTTCTTGATAACAAGCTTGTTAAACATAGGGCAGAAGCTATCAGAGTTGTTAATAATTGCAGCTTGTTATTTTATTCAATGCAAGGCAAACAAAAAAAAGTATAGGAAAGCAAAAGCAATGGAAATGATTCCTAAACTAATATAATTTCATCTAGGAAAATAACTGCGTCCATCATTGGATTTTTTTTTTTTTTTTTTTTTTTTTTTTTTTTTTTTTTTGTTACTAGCCTGGTTCAAAAGTCATTGGTACTCAAAAAAAAAAAAAAAAAATTATGTAAGTTGAATCTAGATTTTTTTTTTTTTTTTTTTTTAATTCCTATATATGTGTATAATAAAGATGCTTTCTATGGGAAAATAGTATATCCTGTGATGATTAATGGTCATTTTTGAGTTCCTCATGTAAAAAAAAAATAAATAAATAAGAAACCAAATTGTGAAAAAGTAATAATTGTAATGAATGCCTCTACTCAATATTGTTGGTCTTGCAGAGAATATTATTAACAAGTTGAGAGTTTTTTGTATTTATTTATTTTATTCTTTATATTGCAGTAATTAAAATTTGTGAACCTCTTTTTATTACATCGTTTTTAATTGTTCATTAGATTTTTAGCATTATGGGGTCTAAAATGAGTGCTGAAGTAAACAATTTTAAGAAGCATACAATTTTCTCCTGAGGGAAGTAGTCATTTAAGTAGGATAATTGTAAGATGTGAAGATGTGTTTATCATGGTAAACTTTCTAAAAATGTAGAAGTTAAACAAAATGTGAAAAGTCGTTTTGCTTTTTAAAACAGTATCATTATAGTAATAGTGTATTATTTTATCTACAATTGTATGTTTTAAAAATTAATAAAGCAATCTTTCTTTGAACAATTAGGTACAGATTACTTTCTGCACAAGACTGATACTTATATGTTTGAAAATATATAAATAACTTTTAAATCTATAAAGCAATTTAACATTCACTCCATCAAAATTTTGTATATACATGTACATTGTATTGTTCATTAGAACATTATCAAACATCATTGGACATTAAAATTTATTTTTTATAATCCAGTTTGCTATTCATGACATCAAACTAGACAATTTAGAAACAGCTAACTAGACAGTAGCTGAATCTTCCTTATTCGTTTTGATGCTCAGTAATGTTGAGATTAAGTAATCTTATTTATTATTAATGTTTGATAATGATTGATAATGTTTTGCAAGAGTCATTTCCTTTAAAAATTTATTAATTTCACTAATCAAAGTTTAAAAATTAATTTATTCCATTTATTCTATTTGAAAGAATTTAATTAAAAACCTTATTTGAAATTAATATCTAAATTACTTTTAGCTAACATTTAATATTCATTATTTATGTAATTTTATGTTTATGTATATTTTTTTAAATGTATGGAAAAACTTTTAAGTGTCATTTTTTACTTTGTTGAATGTCCAAATATGTCTTTCATAATTTAAGTTATGATACTAAAAAATGTTTTTTTGGTTCATCTGGAAGTTGGTGTTTTGATTAATATTCTAAGAAAATTATTGTATGTGGTTATTCAGATGAAAAATTTATGTCAGTAAATAATTTACAATGCCATTTATTCCAAATCTATAAATTAAATAACATTTTTATTTATTATATGTGTAGTTTTATGATTCATAACATTTTAACTTTATAATTATAGCATATTAACATATTTGTTTTCTTTCAGTTTACTATGGCAATAATGTCTTGACGAATTCCATAGAGTAAAATGAAACAAGATCTTCATAGTTTTCAACGAATCATTAAAGTTATGTTCTTAAATCATCTTGTATTTTGTACATAAAAACAAATTAATAGTTCATTATTGGAATTTCATTAAAATGATATTGTAAACACTATTGATTGTGCAAGTTATTTGATTTAAACACAAATTACTAATATAAAAAAATTTTAATAAAAAAAGAAATGTATAATTATTAATTAAAATTTAAAAATTGAAAAATATTATGCCCAACTGCATTTTTTATTAACAACCTATAAATATTAAGTGGCATGTTATAACAAGACTGAATATTGTACTCGAGTTCCAGTATCTTAAGTGCTTCTATTCAGATTGAGGATACTAGTGAGAAGTGTGAAAATATTCATTATAATGTTATAGAATGTTTAGAATCTAACTGGTTTATATTGATAAAGGATTTAAAAGAATATGAAGTGATGTAGCAAGTTTGTTCTTCAATGAGTTCAGGTTAAGTTCATTGTAGTGGAGTGTCCTTTCTGAAGGATTTTTGCTTGAACTTGCTTGTATTAACAGCAATTCTCCATTTGGCAAGCCAAATTTTCAAGATATTTCGAACTCCTGAAATATTCCAATTATATATTGGATGGGGTTATCTTGAGTTAGTGCTGGTGAGTGGTTGTCAAAAGACATGCATATTTCTGGATATTGTGGTAAAGATGGAGTTCAATACTTATTTATAATACTGCCTTATGAAATGTTTGCAGTGATTTTTCTTTTTATTTGAGGAATCTACTGGAATATATATTTCAAAAAAGTTCTGATACTCAAGAATTTGTGATTTGTGAGTACTAATGGTCTATGGCTTTGTGAAACATATTTTTGTCACTATTTTAATAACATTATTACATTTTAATTTTTTTTTTTTGTTCCATTCTGTTTGGGGGTAGAGGGCATTTATTAAGGCAATTAAATAGGCATTTATTAAAGATGTTTGTCTGAAAAGCAACTGCGTTTAAATAAAGATAAATTAGAGCCCTTTTGGGTATTTCTTTCGGTTTTGATAGATTTACAAATGTTAGGTTTGAAGTTGATAGTACTTTGTATTCTAAAATGAATGATGGTTGTGAGGGAGAAAATGTTAAAATACAGTAGAACCTCTGTAAGTTTAACTTCAAGGGGAGACTCCAAATACCCGAGATATAGAGTTTTCGACTTATGAAGGATTTTGTAAGGAAATATTCGGCGTGTAGAGGTCTAGATTCTTTCTAACTTATTTTGATTTAGAGGTAAAATAAATAAAAATTCACAGAGGTAATAAACATGTTTATTTGCAACTTAAAGTTATATTATGTACTACAATAAAAAATCAAACAATTCAAAACAACCTTAAAATTAAAAATATTATGTATTAAAAAAAGTCAGTTATTATTATTTATTTATTTATTATTATTTATTTTTTTGCTTTAGACAATTCAATTGTTCTCTGTTTATAGCATTATTTAAGCTATAAGAGCAGAAAATTATTTTTCCTTCCTAGTTACTATTTCATAGAATTGGTTATTTTATTTACTATATACCATACATTGTTTTCTAAGAATTTCTATAGAATGATGTGCATTGTCGGCAAATCCTTAAAGTCTGTAACTTATTTTTCTTCGAGCGATGAAGTAGTTTCAAATGATCGAGTTGTAAATCAAACATTGCTAATGTTCCGAGATACAGAGGTCAATTTTTTTTTCGAGTTATGGAGGGAAAATATATACCAAAAATGGCTTGTGGGGATTGTCTAATTATTTCGACTTATAGAGGATAGAAATTTCGAGTAATGGAGGTTTGGGGCTTGAAGGGGAAAGGAACAAAAATTTTTTTCGAGTTGTGGTGGTTTTCGACTTATCGAGGTTCTACTGTATATTATATACTGCCATGACGACTGTATCATCATTGAGATTCAAGTTTTCTTGTAATGAAAATTCGAGATAGGTTACAATACATGATCTTGCGAATGTTGAAAAAATTATGCCTGTATAGCCTCTGAATACAGAAAAAAATGTAAATTTGCTTTTGTATTTCATAAAAAGAATTTTTGTTGGGGTTGAGACCTTGCCAGAATTATTATCAGTTTTTGTTCTGTACAATTTCTTTTTTTGATGCTTTTTTTTTTTCGTGACAAATATTAAGATTAGTTGCCAAACTGTGCAAATGTATTTTCAATAAGTGAAGTAGGAGGGAGAAAGGAGTAGAGACGAAATTCAAGGATCTTGGATTGTGATTACTGGAAAAGATCTTTTATTGGGGTAATATAGGTAAAATTTATAGTTCTTGTGTTAATATAGTGATGTTGTTAGAAAGTCTGAGGAGACTAATATGTATATGTTGGTAAAATGAGTCGATTATTCCCATAACTAATTAACAGATATTAATAAAATTAGATATGAGCACAGGTTGATACAATATTTAAAAAAAACTTCACAACAAATGAGACCTGCCCATGATCATGCATAAGATTTATTGCCAGAAGTTATTAAAAAAAAAGCATACAATATCAAATGAAAGTCATGGGTTAGAAGGAAATAAGATCATCCTTTACAGTACTCACAATGTTAATTTATACTGGAAATCAGGCGGTTTTTTCTTGCGGAAGTTGGTCCCACTCTTTACCAATGCTGTTTTCAGATCCTGATGGTGAAAAGAGTTGCAGTTGACTTCCCAAGTCAGTGCCAAATTGCTCTATAGGTTTAGATCTGGAAATCTGGTTGTCAAATCCGCCTGGAGATTTTCGAAATTTCGTCAAAGATTAAATCTATGTGGACTCGTATTGGCTTCCTTAAATTCCTTGATGCAACCTAAAATCAAAATATAAAAAATTACAAACTCTTTAAAAATGTTAAGTCAAATTGATTCAAGATGTCTTCCTCTGGCAATGTTCTATTTTCAAAAAGATGCGAGTTCTTAGAAAATATGAAAGAATCCTTGAGACAATATTTCGATTAAAAATAATTTAAACTGGTTGAAATATTCTATTTATGACTTGCCTTAAATATAGAAATATCCCGAAGCGTTTTTTATTTTTATGTATGAAAATATATATATATATATTCTAATGCAGCTAAATATAGACAGTTATCCCTATGCCAAAAACAGGGATTACACCGACGTTACTCATTCAGCACTACTCGGGGAGGGGGCACGTGAAGATATGCTGCACAGCTTGAAGATATACTACGGACGCGAGTAACACTACTCCCCACATCACTAAGATCATATTAGACCGAGACCTACGGTTTTAAAGTGGATTCCAAACCACTACAAACATCCATGGAACCGCTGGGACTCGAACCTGAAATTGTGGTACCGAGCGCTAGCCATCAGGCCCAGAGATACATTGGTATCATGAATAGTAATAGAGGGACATTGTCTCTGTTAACTGGCTCAATTTGTGTATTATATGAAATAACACTCGAATTATTTAATGTTACAACTTTTTTTATATTATCTCTCTATATCATTACACAAGAAATTTTTGAATGAAAGATGGAAGTTAGCATGTAAAAAAAAAAAGTTATTTACACAGTGTTGACAGAGAATCCTTTTAACGATGCATTCCGTTATTTTTTTTTTTTTTTTTTTTCCAACTAAATCAGGGGATAATAGGTTAATGTAAAGTGCCTTTATCATATAGTGAACATTAAATCTTCGCAACAGTGTTCATACACTCACTACTCTCTCTCTCTGACGATTTGTCAGAAATTATGCAAGAGGTTTTGGCAACACGCATGTCTTTGGGTTTAGGTTTAGGTTTCCGAAGGTGTACACCAGCGAGTTACGCTGTTTTGTATTTTGCTGTGTTTGTATTTTGCTGCCTTTGTAAAAGCTAATTAATTAATATAATCCAATTTTAATGGTATGAATGTTTGTAAACTTGTGTTGTGTCTCAATCATCAACATACCATATTAAGGATCTCATAGGATACTTGAACACTCAAACCGAATAGTTTCTTTTTTTGAAGAATTTAAGATCGTTCATGCTTTTGGATTATGCGCCATTTTGGAAATCGATGCGGATATGGGAGATCTGTAAATATGTAATTTTTATTATTGGATACTGATTTTTAAAATATGTAAACTTGCTTCTCTTTTTTACATATGCTTTATATTAAATGTTACCGAACCAAAACATGTCTGAAGTAAACGCTGTAAAAATACCCCCATGCCATTGTCAGAATCCCCCTGTGGGATTTATTAACATATGTATGAAAGCACATTCGAATTTAGTGTTCCAAAAGCAGTCGCACAAAATTTAACTTACCACAAAGAAGAAGCAGAGTTCGCGATATTATAGTATCTCCGGATACTCCCCGATCTTTACAACTCAATTTAAAAAAACACAAAACGTTTAGGTGAATCTTCCATTCAAGAAATTCAAAATTTGCTTTCCAGTGAAATTTTAAGTAACAGGAAACCCTAGGAATTTTTAAGCTGAATCTCATAACGTTCCCGATGAACTCTATTGCACCGATGTGGATAATAATTGCAAAAATAATTCTAACATAATTATTTTGCAATAATTATCCACATAGGTGCAAGGTGGGCACTTCTTCGCTTCAGAAAAGCAGCTGAAGTGGCCAACAGGTTTTTGAAACGAATCCAATGCCAATTACTGTCATCTGTCACTATAGGTTCGAATCCCGACACTTCAAAATTGTTCTCCGAAATCGAAAACCTTCACAGACGCATTGAAAAATTACAATTTTGTCACAAACAACGAACTGTTCAGCAAATTGAATTTTTTTTTTCTAGTACACAGCATTGCAAGTGTTCAAATTCTCCACATTCTGAATATTGTTGATATCACGGAAAATTTCAAAACAATGCCTCGAAAATTTCAAAACAATGTTCTTCGCCCCCGTTCGTTTCATGAAGAGGCAAGAGTAGCGGCGACATACCACCCGCCTCCTATTTCAAGTAGCCTTTTCATTAAGGATGAAAGATCTAATATTATCTTTTTGATTGATACTGGCTCGGACATTTGCTTAATACTTACTACATGATTAGGAAAAAAAATCCACGTATTCAGACATTTACCACTGCAAATATTTCTTCCATTGGCATCCTGTTGGTGACTTTCGCGCCTTAAATGCCTAGAATTTGAAAGACAAATATCCCATCCCATATATTCTTGATTTCATCAGTGAGTTACATGGATGTAAAAGTTTTTGCCACGTCGATTTAGTCAAAGCATTTCATCAAACACCGATTACTCCTGAGGACATTTATAAAACCGCCATTTTACACAACATTCGGACTCAACGAAAATACGCGTATGCAATTTGGCCTCTACACAGCTAACAGCATCTTTCAACGCTTTATTGATGAAGTTACACGTGGATTGGAAGGAGCTTATGAATTTATTAATGACATTCTAATTGCCTCGAAAACGCAAGAGGGTCATATTGCTCATCTTACTGCTCTTTTTTAACGTCTCGGACCATTATAATCTTGCACTGAAACACTCTAAATGCACACTCGGTGCACTAGAGTGAAGGTGTATCTCACCTTCTTAGGATTCCATATTTCCGAAAAGGCCTTAAACCTTTGCGTGATCAAGTTGAAGACGTTCAAAATTTTCCAAGACCCCCAAACCATCAAACAACTGAGCAAATTTCTGGGTTTGGACAATTTTTATGGACGCTTTACTCCCAAAGACTCTCACATATTGATTCCATTGATAAGATTCTTAGAAGGATTTACAAACAATAAAAAGCACAAACATATCTTTAAACTCCCAGAACATCCTCTTCGGTGGAATGATAAAGCCTTAGCAGCATTTACAGCGGCAAAGGAGCACTTGCTAATGCCACTTTGTTAAAGTTTCCAGTACCAGGTGCGAGAATTAGTCTCGTAAACTGGCATCGGCAGCGCCCTGATGCATCTCCAACATGCTTGCTGGGTACCGATAACCTTTCTTTCTTTAAAATGAAATAAAAGCCAAATGTAATTATCCACATATGACCGAGAACTTTTATCGCTTAATGAATTCATCCAAAAAAATTTCGGCTCATGTTAGAGAGCAGTAAATTCACGATATTTACTGATCAGAAGCCACTAACATTTTCCTTTAAACAAAAAGCTTAAAATGATCCCTCAGACATCTCCCGGTTTTCAACAGAATATCCAATATGTCAAAGGATCTGAAAATGTTATAGCGGACACTCTTTCACGTATTGCAGTAGAATCTATTTCTCAACCACCTGTTCTGCATTTCAAGTGATTAGCCTTTGCACAACTAGATGACGATGAACAACAAAATCTATTAAATTTAAATTCTTCCTTGAAGCTCACTAAACACTATTTTCCTCTTGAAGATATTTATCTTTACTGCGACATCACTAATAATGTTCCTCATCTCTTCATCCCATCTTCCTTTAGACAGATCATATTTCGAAACAAACACAATATTTCTCACCCGTCATTTCAACTACTTCAAAATTAATACACAAAACATTACATTTGGCCTAACATGCATACTTTTATACTCAATTCTGGTGCCTCCTTGTCAGCAATGTCAACCTTCAAAAGAGTACCGATACACAAAATCCTCTATTTCGACATTTTTATTACTTGATGCCATATTTTCCCATATCCACATCGATCTCATTGGCCCTTGCCATCGTCTGAAGGCTACCAGTATTATATGACTATCATCGATCGTTTCACGCGCTGGCCGAAAGTCGTTCCTAAGTATCACATCCATGCTGAAACAAGTTGTCGAGCTTTAATCAGTGGATGGATTTCCCAAATTGGTTGCCTTCGACCATCACTACCGATCAAGGTAGAAACTTTGAATATCATTTTTTTTAGAGACCTTACTAATATTCTTATTATATTATATTTTTTCATGTCAATTTCAATTGTTTTTTTCTTCATTTTCATTTTCTTTTGTACCTTGCTCTGTATTTCGCAGCACACCGCAATTGTTTTTTATGTAATTGCATTTATTTTCATATTCATATATTGTTTATCGCACATTGGGGGGATACTGTGTAGTGAGTATTAAACCTTTGCAGTAGCGTTCATGCACTCTCTACTTATTACGCTGTCTCTGACGATTTGTCAGAAGTTATGCAAATGCTTTTGGCAACACTCATGTCTTTGGGTTTAGGTTTCAGATCATGTGTTGGTGGCGAGTCTGGCGCTGTGTTTTGGCTGCGCTTGTGTTTTGCTGCCCTTGTAAAAGCTAATTAATTAATATAATCCAATTTTAATGATATGAGCTCTTGTTAACATTATTTGTTATGTGTCTCAATCATCAACACACTCTAATCACTTGCCTGATTATTTTAATTAGTTTGATTATTCTATTAACGCAACTAATTTCGTGGGGTTTGTGTTTTATTATATGAAACTTATCCACTGTGCCTAGATGATTAAAGTAACAAATAGACACTAAGCAAGCACACAATTCTATTTCTCAATAATATGTCCCTATTAATGTTCTAATAAGATTTGACAGAAAAAAAATACCGCAGCTGGAAGACATTGGATTAGAATACTTCAATCAGAATTATTTCATTTATTATCAGAATTAAGAACAATTGCTTTATCGATGTTTATTATTTTTGCTTAAATGACTAAAAACCGATTTCAATTTTCGATTTTCTATCCCAAAATCCTACCGTCTATGGGATTTCTCTTGTTACGAATTACTTTATGCTGTAGGATTACCATTGATGAGTGCGTTCTATTTTTTTCTTCTTTTGACCTTCACCCTTTTCCGATCTCAATACATTTTTGTCTTGTTGTTTCGGTGAACCTCACAATAGTTTTAATCGTTAAATTCGCAATGCTGCCTAAGAAAAGAAAACTATTAAAACATGCCCAGTACGCTTGGTTCTAAAGGTCTATGAACATGGATGAGGGGAAGGGGCGTTTTTGTTTTAATTAGCATTATGCTATTTTATATTCTATTTTATTTATACTTTAATTAGCATTATTCTCTAATTAAATCTGACAACTATGGAAATTTAAGCTTCTGAATTATAATATCATTAGTGTTATAATTACTAGCAATAGAAATAATAGATTATTTTTTAACACCAAATTAATTAAATATTTTCCAGCAAATTAAACAAAAGTGCTTAATTTGCATTAAACGATATTGGTTAATCGCTTGCAAAATTTTTATATGGCTTGAATTACTGTGCGATTTATAATAAATTTGTTATTATTTCATGTTTCTATTAAAGAACTGTAGCATTTTTACTGACTCAAATTTTGTAATTTTTTTATTTATTTGAATTATTTTAATTTAATTTCATGCATTTAAAATATATAATTGTGATAAAGGATTCCACTACCATTATTTTACTTGCAAAAAAAGGGGACCTTGGTACGAAAAATGGTTAAGAACCCCTGGTCTTTGACGTAAAACTTACCAAATTATCTCTTGGATATAAAAGAAAAGAAGCTGGATTATATGTGCTAGTAATTTTGAAAAGGTTTTCGAAAAATGTTATAATAAAAAATATTTTTCTAATAATTTCGAATGGCTAGCGCTCTGGCGTTCGGTATCACAGGTATCGGGTTCAAATCCCGGCTTTACCCATGGGTGTTGTAGTGGTTCGAATCCACTTTAAACCGTTGGTCCTGGTCCTAACAGGATCGTAGAGCGTTGCGTTGTTACTCCGCGTCCGTGGCTTACCATCAAGTTACACGCGCCCCCTGGGTAATGCAAAGTGAGTAACATCAGTGCAGCGCTTGCCTTAAGGCATCCAAGACGTCCATGTCTGTTTGACAGCTGCATTAGAAAATAATAATAATAATAATTTGAAATTTATTTTAATTTGGATAGTTGATAGTTTAAATGTATGAATATTTTACTGATTAATTATAATATGAAGGGAAATTTTATTTACTTTTTTATTGTCTAGATTTTCTTTATACATGACATAACACAAAAAAATAATTAACAATAAAAAACATATAGAATGCTTTTTCAGATTTCAAAATATTTTTAAAATTTAAAGAGTTAAATTATTAATAAAATGTTATTCATTTATTTTAAATTAAAATGCTTTATTTCACATTTTGTTATCAGAGTTATTTCTTGTTTCAAAATAATTTAATAGATGGCAGCACCTATCATAGAAAATAAAATTGAAATAAGAAGAGAAGGAGACTTTTACAATAAACCGAGTATAGCATACTGTTATAACATATACATTCCGTGAAAAAAAGTATCCGCAGTTTAATATGTACAACGGACAAAAAAAAAAACTAAATTTTTTTTTTTTTTTTTTTTTGGGGAGCACTTTGGCGAGCTACTTTTTTTTTTTTCAACGATTTTGCCACTCAGCGTATTAACAGGAACTATATTAGTAATAAAACGTTTTTAATGTTTTGCGATTTTTATAATGGAAAAAATTAGTCTTAAATTTTGTTTTCAAAAAAATTTTGTGTGTCGAATCGCTAAAAATGTTGCAGAAGATCTATGGTGCATGTTAAAAACACTACAATATGAATGGTATAAAGCATTTAAAGGAGGCCGAGAAGTGATAGCTGATTTGCTTCATTCTGGTCGACCTTCAACTGCTACTACCGAAGAAAACATCGCAAAATCAAGAAGTTAGTGATCAAAAATGGTATATGTGTTGGCTCAAAAGGTGAACGCATAAATCCATTCATAATATTATTACTGACATTTTGGGCATGAAAACGCGTTGTCGCAGAACTAGTTCCGAAAAACTACCATAAAACCATCAAAAGCAGATTGCTGAAGACATGTTTTCTAGAGGTTCTACTGAATCTATCTTCATGAAACGCATAATAACTGGTGACGAGTCATGGGATTACGAGTACGACATACAAACAAGTCAACATATTTCAAGAATGAACTTAAAACCAAAAACCACGTTAAAATCTCGCAAATGAAGCTTATGTTGACAGTTATATTCGATTACCGTGGTGTGATGCACTTTGAATTATTTCCAAAGGCACATACGGTCACTCAAATTTGACAGCAGATAAGCAATGTTGTGGGTAGTTATATTACATGCAATTAGTGTTTTGTACTAATGAGATCAACCTGTGACTCAAATCTGATAGCAGATATTCAGTGTCGCGGATAATGAGACCCCTTGAAATTGGAGATTGTCTGTCTGACCTTCACAGTCGAAACAATTACCGATGGCACATGTACTACACCATGAGTTGTTGCATCGTAATTGGTAGTAGACCATGGACTGAGAAAGTGTTTACTCCAAAGAGAAGTGAGAGAAATTGATCCCCACCCCATCTTGACTGATTTATTTAAAGGGAAGTTTTTTGGAGAAGAAAGGAGAGAGTTCTGTTACGATTCGACAAAGAGTGTTCTTTTTCTCTGAAGTGACAGAAGAGGCCGGGGTTTCCGTCTGTTTCCAAAGTGAGTCCCTTGTGGTATCGTGTCTACCGCCATGTGATAATTAAGGTCTGCCGCAGACCACGTGTTTTGAGATTCGTCGTAAACTCTAGAACTCTGAAAATCTCCGATCTTGGAATGAACTGCACTTGTGAATCAAATTATTTTCAATCCTTTAATAAATTTCCTTTTTATATAAATAGAGTTCTGTATATATATTTAATGTTTGTAAATAAAAATTATTTGTTCCTATGAACCTAAAAGTGACTTTCTTCTTGAAGCCATTATATTCTAGTATAGGCCGAGGCTTTACAATCCTAACAATAATTCATTTTGGAATTTTACTAAAGTTACCAAAAGTGTAAGTAACGAAATTGCGCTTTTCATGGACCAGATTCTACGGCTAATATAGATAAAAGCTATAGTTCTGACTATTAAACTTTAAAAACAATTCATTGCAAATGAGTTTTCTCAACAAGGAAATCGAAAATACTGTCAATCAAACAATTTCTAATTTTTATCTTAACTATGGTGATGTACAAATTGCTTCAACTAAACCTAGATTTTATTACTTATTAAGTATGTTATTAAAAAGCTCCGGAACTAAAAGAGTTACCATCAGAATACTCAAATTTTCCACCAATTACTATCATTCTTCCTAATAACTATTATTTGAAAGCTGGAAAAAATATCTCTAATCCAGACAGTTATCGGCCTATTTCTCTCCTTTTACAATTTGCAAAATTGCGGAAACCATTATCAGATTCACACTTAACTAGTTTGCTTTGCCAAAAATGTAATCAACTCTGATCAATTAAGTTTCAGACCACAGTTTTCTATTACCTACCAATTGCTAAATATATTGCTACAAGATTCCTTAATTCCTCATGAGGAGAAGGAATCCTGCACCATAGGACAATGCCTGAAAACACCACAATAGTCCTTGATTTTATTGAACGCTGATCCAAGACAGACCCAAAGGGAGAAACTAAAGGAATTAAGGAACAAAATAATAAATTCCTTTTCATCACACAATCACATCACTGCCTATACTGAATCATCCGACTCAACGTTTTGTGACAGAGGTGCCGAAGCTGTTTTGCTGATCCCCGACGGGAAAAGAGTTGAAATTTCTGCCGGTATTAGAAAAAAATTGTATCAAACCTCACAAGAGAACTGCTGGCCATTCAAAAGGCCTATCTGAGTCTACTTCCATCACAACAAATGAATGGAATTACTAAATTCACTGACTCAAAGTCTACTTTACAGGCTCTTAATAAAGCTTCTCAAGTATGATCTTGAACATTATATCTCTTTTAGAACTAATGCACCGCTTGCACAGAATGTATATCCTACAATGGATCATTGCTCATGAATTTGAATTTGAATGAAAATGCAGATTCTTTAGCGAAGAATGCCAGAAGTCTGAATCAGACTGCCATTCCTACTTTCTTTTGCAGCTGCAAATCCCTTGCCAAAATTTAAATTTACGATTCCTTCTAAGATCAAACTAAATACCAAATTACAGAACTAAATATCGGCAGAAAAACAGTTACTGCTCTCGCGAGATTAAAAATGAAGCACCACAAAAACACAAAAAAAATGTCTGCTGATGGCGTTAAATACCAACAAAATGTGGCAAGTACTTGGATGCCGAGCTTATTACTCATCGTGTCTTTGATTGTCTAGTTATTGCAGCCTCCATATATTGTCTCGACCATACCGCGGAGGAGGATTTATACTTCAAGCTGACAATCAACATAGCCAATATTATTTGGGAGCTTTACGATATTTGATTTTCTTGTACTCTTCAGGGGGATACGACAACAACAACATTGCTACAGGATCCTAGAATGAGGAAAGCATGGAAGATATGTTCTGTAATATCCAAAATCATTTGATCGCGTCTGAATTGGCGGCCTTATTTTTAAACTTGGAAATCTAAATTTTTCTCAGGTTTTTGATTAAAACTTATTCATTCATATTTAGTGGCGGCCTGATGACCAATTGGCTAGCCCTCAAAAGTTGATGTTGCGTGTCTTAAAAGTTGCGTATTGTAAGGGAGAAAACTCGTAAAACTCCTATAAGCTAGTCTGACTAATGAGGCAAGAGGCTGAACATCACAAACGCCATCAATCACTATCGAACGTCATCATGCCATTGACTCCTCGTTTTTCAGCGTTCTGACCTTTGGTACCACAAGCTTTCAAGTTCGAATCCTGGGGTGACATGGATGTATGTGAGGGGTTCTGTATCCCCGTTAAATTGTAGGTTCCGGTCTACTATAATTAGCCTAAAGTATGCACAAAATGACCGTAGAGCGACAAACCAAATTAAACCACTCTTTAGTGATGGCAAACTTAAAAACGCACTCTTCTATGATAAATATTTTAACAGGTACTCCTCAAAATAATTATCTCTCCTCTCCTTTTTTTTAAATTTATATTTCAAACATTCCTACTGACTTTACAGTTCTGACAGTGATTCTTGTAGACGATATAGCCATTTTTCGCAAAAAATAAAACACAAAAATTCATTAAATGCAAAAATTAATTTTGCATTTAATGAAAATTTGAAGTTATTCATTATTATTTTTTTTGTGTGTGTTTCAAACAGTTTTTCATCCTTTCTAATAGCTTCAAGGCAAAATATTTCACAAGCATATCAATAAACAAATCGGCAATTTATTCTTTTCAATTGTACCTAAAATCAACTTCGTAGATACGAATAAGTCACTCGTAAATTGATTGTCAACCGAAAATTTCAGAGTCAGGGTGCGACAGTAGATTTACCTCCCGTGGTGTCCCTTCAGGGGCGCATCTTCTTTTTTAGATGTGTACGGGTGTCACGACCCCGGGGCGACCCAGTGATCTTTTTTCTTTCACCTTTTGTCTTCTTTTTTTCCCCTTTCTCTTGTCCAGATCACAGACCCCATTTTGTTGTATCATACTGTCTCATTACCGTTATATATTTTTTGTATTTGTTTTCATCTTCAGAGCTCTTTCTTTATTTGCTTTTTGTCACTTCTTCGTTTTATTTACGTTGATTCTTGTATTATTTTTGTATTCCGTATGTGCTGTTTGCCTAACAATGTTTATTTCCTTGCATTTATTTTTTTCGATATATTCGTTTTACTAACAATGTCAGTTCTCTGACCCACGTGTTTGCCGTGCGTGAAGACCCGTGTCTGGGAAAAGAGGATCCTGAGGATTGAGTACAGCTAGCGTTGAGACTCTAGTGTGGGCAACACATCCCTTTGGCATCCGCTTCTGATAGGCGGGCGGCCTCACGTCTCAGTCTCCGGGTGCACCTTGCGCATGGAATTGCTTTGGATTCAAGCGATGGGTCACTTCTTGCGCATATCGCAAAGGGTGGAGGCCGTTCCAGGGAGTGGCTCTGACCGTATATATCCTGGTTAGCCCTAAGGCAGGAATCTGTTTTCATTTGTTGGTTCCATGGTGGGCGGTGCGATCCGGTATCCGAATAGTTTTTCTTTTTTTCTTTATGGATACTTTATCAAAAAAATTGTGCTCCGGCGATGGCCTTAATTCACCGACATCATCTCGTGTTGACATATTGCTAAAACTGCCCGCTTTTTCATTTTATCATTACCTGATAACGTTGTATCCAAGTCTCATTTTGCCACTGAAAAAAGTTTTCGTGGCATTCTGGGTGTTCCAAAATCGGTCAAAAAATTGAAATCAGGAGATATTCTTATTGAAACAGCAAATACCTTACAAACTAAATCATTGCTACTTGCCAAAACTTTATAGGGCAAACTATATCAGTTTCCCCCACAGAGCACTAAATACTATACGTGGCGTTATTTCAGAATCTGACTTCTTTGCTGCGCAGAATCTGAGATTTTGGAAGGCTTATCCGAACAGGCAGTAACTCATGCACGTCGAATTACCATTAAACGCGGCACAGATATTATCCCTACAAAATACTGACTTAATACTGACATTTACACCCACAACATTATCTTCAACTGTAAAAGCTGATTACTTGAATTGCTGTATTAGATCATGTATACCAACTCCGTTAAGATGCTTTAATTGCCAAAAATTCGGACATTCTCCAACTGCTTGTCGAGGTAATCAAATTTGTTCCAACTGCGCATCTGCTGGTCATTCTTCGATGAACTGCCAATTCCAACCTAAATGCATCAATTGTCAACAATCTCCTCCCTCTAGTTCCAAATTGTGCCCTCAATGGCTCGTTGGAAAACAAATACAACAAATTAAAATTAGCCGAAACGTTTCTTATATAGAAGCCAAAAAAATGGTCATTCAGAAACCTATTTATACTACAAAGGTTCGAACCACGTCTACTTCTTTTTAGGCACCAAACAGGTGACTTAGATTCCTCACCTCCACATCAGCCTTCTACACATTCCAATATCAAATCGACATCCGTTCAACCAGCTCCTGTTTCTCAAAGACAGTCTGCTAAACTATCTAAAAGTGCTACTGTACATGTTTTTCTTTCTACCTCTGACCCGCCATCTCCTCCATCCACTTCTAATTTACCTAACGGTGCATGCAGGTTATAAAACGAAGAGCCACCATATAAAGAGAAAATTGCCTTCCAATACCACACCCTCCATCAAATCTGAATCTACCAATAGTGAATCAAAACCCTTGAAACTCAACAAATATTATGACACTAACAGGTTTCAGGCATTGGCGTCTTTAGTTAGACCAAATAATATAAAGAAAAATAAAATATCTCATGGAACACCCCCGATCCAGCTAATTCAGACATGTTGGTATACGATGCCACTGACATGGTTTTTAGAATAAACAAATTTTAATTCGATCATTATCTGCTTTTATACATTTTGTCTTCTATTGCAATTGTCATTTTAGTCTTTTAACCATTCAGATATTGTTTTAAAAATTTTCTTCTATTGCATTTGTCATTTTTAGTCTTTTACCATTCTTGTATTGTTACGTTTTTTACCTGCTTCATTTATGAAGTTTATTTTATTGTGTGTTTTTATGACCTTCGCAAACCATACCGTTGTTTGGAGCAGCATAGCCAAATCTGGCTCTTGTGCCATTAAACCCCACCAACCGACCAACCAATCCCCGTGGTGCTCCCTGGTAGCGTCCTATCGGCATGTAGCAACGTTCAAGAGTAATAACCTTTGTGGGACTTCGTGTTGGCCGAGTGTCTTACAATGGAATGCGGGCGGCCTTTTTTGCAATCTGAGCAAGTTGAGATACAACATTCCCTAGTCAACTACGATGTTAAGACTGGAGGTGGGCTACGACTATTGGCAAGCCACTGCACCATTTTGGCATTTTTTGATAATCCAAATTGCTCACTCTGTGGGAAAGACGAGATCATGGACAGACGACCATGGTCATATAGAACTATGGACTTTTTGGGGACTTCCAGGTGAAAAGATATTGGAGCGCTAGAACTTTGCTGATGAGACATTGACTTTTTTCCCTTATTGCTTTCTTTTTTCTTGTGTGTGTGTTACACTGTTTTGATCTTGTTCTTTTTCTTCTCTTGCCATTGGAAATGGGGTGGGGGGGGTGGGGGGACTACTTCTAACTAACTCTATCATGAAATTTTTTAAATGACTTGAAATTGGCCTATCGCAAGCGTTAGCGACAAATTCTCTCTTCTTGCAAAAATTTTATAACTCATGTAATTCGAGCCCAGCGCAATTCGATGTTAACTTTATGAAATGAAATTTTTTTTACAATGCGCGGGGGGATTTAAGTAGTAGCTTAAATATAAATTATTTTTCTTAGTCAAGTATGTAATACTCGAATTTGGCAAGCAGATGTAGACTTCATATCAGGGAAACCTCATGTTCCCACATAGTAAAGAAAGTGTAAAAAAAATTTTCTTCATTTTTGTGTTACTTTTTATATAGAATAAGATACAAATGATAAAATCGATTTTAAATGTAAACAGAAAAGAAAAAAGGTCTGTATTTCTGTTTCTTTTTACATTGCTCTTAGGCAATTGCAATACACGCACCAATTACTGAGTATCTATACGATAAAATGTATCCCAAATATCTCTACATCTTAAAATGATTTAAAATCTCTAGAGAAATTCTTTTAAAATATAGTGAAAAAATAAATAAATGTTCTTAGAGTACTTAAATTTTGGTGGAACTGTGAGTCTGGTAAATCGTTCACCTCCATTAATACGGCGATTGGCTTCAATCTATAAATTGCTCCGCTTTTTTATTATGATGCTCAAATAACGAATAAAAATACCAAAACACATACCAATGGAAAAAATAATATTAATAAAATAAATAAATTAAAACCTTTGAAAAGTTAAGACTTTAAAATTAAGTACAATAAAGTTTTAGAAAATAGAATCACAATCGAGACTACAAGTTTCAAATATTACACCTAATTCTTCAAAACTTACACGCATGCCATGCTTCTTATCATTTCCATTTATTAATATAGTTTCTGTTTATTATATAAGATCAGGTTTTGGATTTTATTATCGTTAAATTTATTAATTAATGCGTATTTTTTTTTATGAAAAGAAATTTAAACGCTGTCAAAAGATTGCAAAACTAGTCTATACATTTCTATCTTGTACCTTAAAATAAAAATCATTAATTATATAGTATTGACTCGTTATTATTATGACTATTATTATAGTTAGCATTAATTTATATATTAACTTAATCATTTACTAATATAGTTTGTTTAAATAAGATCTGGTTTTAAATTTTACGAAAGTGTATTGAATGATGTTTAAAACTATTAAAGGATATAAAAATATAACTTACAAATTTAATTTAATTCAAGATTTAAAAGCAGAAATAAATATTTGTCGGAGGGGAGGGATTTAAAATAAATATCACTAACTTAAAATTTAACATCAACCAATTCAGCGACTGGGCGCATTATTGAAAACTTTTTTTAGAATATTGTAGACGTGTAAAAAAATAATAAAATTAACTTGTATGGAAGTGTATTAAATGATGTTTAAAAACTATTAAAGGATATAAAAAATATAACTTACAAATTTAAGTTAATTCAAGGTTTAAAAGGTAAAAATAAATATATGTCGGAGGGGAGGGTCTTAAAATAAATATCACTAACTTTAAATTTAACATCAACCAATTCAGCGACTGGGCGCATTATTGAAAGCTTTTTAGAATATTGTAGACGTGTAAAAAAAATAATAAAATTAACTTGTATGGAAGTATATTAAATGATGTTTAAAAACTACACTCATGTCCATAAATTAAGGATAATGAAGTTCAGGCAAAGAAAGAGACAGAAGCAAATCAAATTTGACTTATTTGTAAAGTTTATTTATTAAACAAAAGGTAAAGTGCAAAAAAGATGCTATATGTTTGAAATAATTAATAAAAATTGCGATTTTTACTCCTGGTGCAAATTTAAAAAAAGAACCTATTTACAAAAAACAGTTAGTATGATGGTTAATATGGAGTACGTCTCCCGGACGATGCAATACAGGCCTTACAACGCCTAGGCATGCTGAGTATCAAATTATCAATCTGATCTTTGGGAATATTACACCACTCATCAAGCAATGCCCTCCGAAGTTCCGCGTTGACAGGTGGGGAGGGTTGACGGGCTGCATTCGTCCGCCAAGCATATCCCACACATGCTCTATTGGATTCAAGTCTGGTGAGTATGCTGGCCAATCCATACGGGTGATATTCTCAATTGAAAGCATTCGTCTACAATGTTTGCACGGTGAGGACGGGTGTTGTCATCCATAAACAGAAATTCAGCATCCATGGCGCCCCGAAACAAACGTACATGTTGTTCCAGAATGACATCCCGATAGATGTGGCCTGTCATCGTTACACTCTGAACATGCAGGTCAGTTCTGGAACCAAGAATACCCCTCCCCAAACGAGCCATCCTGCACCACCGTAACCGTGTCGTTCAATGGTGTTTCTCTTGGTGGTAACGGGTACCTGGAGCTCTCCATATGAAAGTCCGGCGAGAATCAGACGGCAAACTAAACCTGGACTCGTCGGAAAACATCACACAAGACCACTGTTGCGGTGTCCACAATGCATGCTCTCTACCCAGGTTAATCGCAGACGACAGTGAGTTGCTGTAAGTGGAACACATCTGGCAGGCCCTACGAGCATATAGACCAATGTGCCCTAAGCGTCTGTACACGGTCTGCCTTGAAACTGTCCGTACCGGTAGCTGAAGAGACCTGACGAGACAGGTCTGATGCTGTGCTCCGTCTGTTCCTTTTGGCAGTAACTGCTAAATACCGGTTCTCATTCGGCGTTGTAACTCGGGGCGACCTGTGCTGTAAACATCTACTCACCATTACCATCATCTTGGAATCGTTGCCAAAGCCTGGAGATGACACTCTGGGCAATTCCCAAGTTCCTCGGATACTCCCCAGCTGGGTACGTCCACATTCCTGTCGTCCGATAATTCTACCACGTAAAAAATTACCCAAATGCTTCCTTTGTGCCATAACTATGCGGTTATTGCACTGAAGGCTTTAAAGCGCTTGTGAACAATTTTTACTTCTTTGCCACCATTCCTTATATACCCCTTTCTTACACTCGTCATTATGACGTACTATCCGCGCCATCTGGTGGATTCCTGTAATTTGCATATTCTTCTTCAAGATGTGCGTGATAATTCTACAGGTGAAATTTTTATTGAGTTCAATTTCTGTGTGATTCTGAATTATCCTTAAGTTATGGACATGAGTGTATTAAAGGATATAAAAAATATAACTTACAAATTTAATTTAATTCAAGATTTAAAGGCAAAAATAAATATTTGTCGGAGGGGAGGGGTTTAAAATAAATATCACTAACTTAAAATTTAACATCAATCAATTCAGCGAATGGGCGCATTATTGAAAACTTTTTAGAATATTGTAGACGTGTAAAAAAAATAATAAAAATTAACTTAAATGGAAGTGTATTAGATAATGTTTAAAACTATTGAAGGATATAAAAAAATATAACTTATAAATTTAATTTAATTCAAGGTTTAAAGCAAAAAATAAATATATGTCGGAGGAGGGGCTTAAAAAATAAAAATCACTAACTTAGCAATACGTAACT
>BPLR01016680.1:0-21237 GCA_021605095.1 Caerostris extrusa | reverse complement strand
TTAATTTTGGAAACATTATTATCATAAGAAATTTTTAGATTCAATTTAAATATTCAATGTAAGTAATATATCATCATCATCATCATTAGCGCAACAGAACCATTGTGGGCCAAGACTGTCTGCCTACAGGTAGATTTCAAGACAGGAGATGTTACCATATTCTACGGGGTAGGGTTGCGAGCCCTATGCCCAACGCTCCATGTTCCTATTAGACCGTGACCTACGGTTTTAAAGTGGATTCCAAACCACTACAAACATTAATGACACCTCTGGGACTCGAACCCGAAACCCGCAGCGCCAGAACCCTAGTCACTCGGCCATCAGGTCACATGAGTAATATTGCCTAATATAAATAGTTTTAATCATTTAATCAAACCTACCTAATTATCATAATTAGTATTTGTAACATTATATAATTGTGATAATTATCTTAATAATAATAATATAACAATCATAATAATCATTAATCATTATTCGTATTATTATATAATTGGATAATTATCTTAATAGTAATCATAATAAGTATCATAATTATCATAATTACGAATTAAGGAAAGGATTAAAATATTTCAAATTATAATTTTATGATATTAATCTATGAAATTGTCATTATTATTTCCAATAAATGTGCATTCTGTTACAGAAATTTGTGAAACATTTAATCTTGGAAACATTGTCACCATAAGAAGTTTTTAGTTTTAATTCAAGTGACCAATGTAAGCCTAATATAAACAGTTTTAATCAAACATTCGAATACTAATAATCATAATTAGTATTCGTAACATTATATAATTGTAATAATTATCTTAATAATAATAATTATTATTATTATATAACTATGTTAATTTTCTTAATAATAATCATAATAAGTATCATAATTAAGTCTAAATCATAATTACGAATTAAGGAAAGAATTAAAATCTTTCAAACTATGATTTATTATATTATTCTATGAATTGCGAATGAAAATTTCTGATATATTTAATCTGGCATCATCATAAGTTTTTAGATCCAATTCAAGTGGCCGATGTAAGTGATATAGCTTAATATAAATAGTTTTTTTAATCAGTTAATGTTATTATTATTATTCTACTTTTACTTACTTTTATTTATTTAAAAGAAATAAACAAAAATTTATTACGAAATACTTCAAATTGTTTGGTCTCTAAAGTGACAAACCATTTCGTAATGCCATCATATTTAAACCAAAATAGCTGATAAACAAATAAATAAAAAAAAAAAAAAAATTTTACTCACAACAACCACAGAACAACAACAACGGCAATGAGAGTAACCGTCCACATGATAGTGTTGAAACTTGACGTTTGATCTGTCTATTTCAAAACATTTTTATGTTTTAAATTGCTCTGAAGAAAAAAAAATAATAATCGGAGCAAATGTGATAAGCATGCGATAATCGCATAAGAGCCACACAGCACTTTTTAATTTGTCTTCTTTCTTTTAGTTTAATAAGCTTGTTTATTTATCTGTTATCTGTATTGCTATTTAGGTATCTGCAATCTACAACTAGATAAGAAAATGCAGATTCATTCAGCGATACTATATTCTCACTGATTTCTATAGTCATAGAAATAATTTTTTTAAAATAATTTTTTTTTTAAATTTCTATATTCATAGAAATCAGTCAATTGAAGGGGTTTCAATATACAATGGTCCAACTGTATTTAGTATATTTTATAACTGTATTACAGTATACTTAGCATACTGTACTTAGTATAATTGTATTACAGTATACTTATTATTTAATATAACTTATTGCAGTATACTTAGTATTTAGTATAACATTACAGTATACTTAGTATTTAGTATACAGTATTACAGTATACTATGCTTATTATTTAATACTTAGTACTTAGTATACTGTAATTTAGTACTTAGTATACTGTAATTTAGCACTTAGCACTTAGTATACTGTAATTTAGTACTTAGTATACTGTAATTTAGTACTTAGTATACTGTAATTTAGTACTTAGTAAACTGTAACTTAGTACTTAGCATACTGTAACTTAGTATTTAGTATAACTGTATTACAGTATACTTATTATTTAATATAACTGTATTACAGTATATACTTATTATTTAGTATAACTGTATTACAGTATACTTAGTATTCAGTATAACAGTATTACAGTATACTTAGTATTTAGTATAACTGTATTACAGTATACTTAGTATTTAGTATAACAGTATTACAGTATACTTTAATTTAGTATAACAGTATTACAGTATACTGTATTTAGTATGAACCGTATTACAGTATACTTAGTATTTAGTATAACTGTATTACAGTATACTTAGTATTTAGTATAACCGTATTACAGTATACTTAGTATTTAGTATAACCGTATTACAGTATACTTAGTATTTAAACTGTATTACAGTATACTTAGTATTTAGTATAATTGTATTACATATACTTAGTATTTATATAACTGTATTACAGTATACTTAGTATTTAGTATAACTGTATTACAGTATACTTAGTATTTAGTATAACTGTATTATTACAGTATACTTAGTATTTAGTATAACTGTATTACAGTATACTTATTATTTAGTATAACTGTATTACAGTATACTTATTATTTAGTATAACTGTATTACAGTATACTTATTATTTAGTATAACTGTATTACAGTATACTTATTATTTAGTATAACTGTATTACAGTATACTTGTATTTAATAACTGTATTACAGTATACTTATTATTTAGTATAATCAGTCTTATTATTTAGTAAATTGTATTACAGGTTTCTATTTAGTATAACTGTAATGTAATATTAAGTATAACTGTATTGTTACTATACATATTATTTGATATTTAGTACTTGTATAAGGTAATGTATTTTTAATTATACTGTAATTTAGTACTTTGTAAACTGTAACTAGTACTTAGTAAACTGTAACTTAGTACTTAGCATACTGTAACTTAGTACTTAGTATAACTGTATTACAGTATACTTATTATTTAATATAACTGTATTACAGTATACTTATATTTAGTATAATTGTATTACAGTATACTTAGTATTTAGTATAACTGTATTACAGTATACTTATTATTTAGTATAATTGTATTACAGTATACTTATTATTTAGTATAACTGTATTACAGTATACTTAGTATTTAGTATAACTGTATTACAGTATACATATTATTTGATATTTAGTTTAGTACTTAGTAATTAGTATACTGTACTTAGTACTTTGTATACTGTAACTTAGTACTTAGTAAACTGTAACTTAGTACTTTAGCATACTGTAACTTATTACTTAGTATAACTGTATATTTAGTTCGAATGTGAATCTACGTAGGTGAGCTGCAGTTACAACTTTTAAAAAAAAGAGTAGGTTTATTTCAATTGCGAGAGTTATTCTGTGATTTTTAGCATCAATTTGGACTGCACCATCTCTTTTTATGAGTAAATAACCATAAAAACCCATCTCTTTTTTTACTTCTCAAGTCTTATTTGAAGAATTCGATGTAGAATAAGAAATATTTCGATGTAAAAAAGGACTGAAATATAAAAAATTTAAAATATCCTTTTCAAGTAATGCTTACTTTGATATTATCATATGAAATTTATAGACATCAATTTTACTATCAGATCTAATTAATAAGCAGTAAAAGAGTAATTTAAATGTAGTATTTAAAAAAAAAAAATTAGATAGCAATTTGATGAGCATAATGCATATATAACTGCAATCAATACAGCGATGTATTTTTTAAAATTCATTTATTAAAAATAATTAAAATATATTCAATACATAACACATTGTTATATAAATATTACTGCCACATATATGCGTTGCATGGCGTCAGAATATAAAACATATTCTTTTATATCAAAGTGATAATTTGGTAACTTTTATATTAAAGATGAGGTTTCTTGATTTTCTACATGGACCCGTTTTGCAAGCAAAAAAATCATGGAATTCTTTGTCGCAATTATATTTTTAAATGCGTAAAATAAAATAAAATTAATTCAACTATAATAAAACCATTAAAAATTTTGAGACCATAAAAATTCTTCAGTTTTTACTTAGAAAATTAAATAATAATAAAATTTATTATAAATCATATATATATATATTTAAATTATATTACTAAAAGTTAACCAAGATGAATATTAATCAATGTTGCTTAATGCAAATCAAACGATGTTGTTTAATTTGAATGAAAGTATTTAAAAATCTATTATTTCTGTTGCTATTAACTATAGTCATTACTGATATAATTCACACCATAAATCTAATTAATTTATGGAAACAAAAAATAATGTTTTCTTTCTCATATGTATGCTTCACGGACCTATTGAATCAAGCCTACGGATTGTGGTCTGAATAATTTTTCTTAGGCGGCATTGCAAATTTAATAATAAAACGTTGGGAAGTTCACTGAATCGTTCGCCCTCATTAATATTTTCTTTCTTCCTCATAATATATCTCCCTCCCCCTAAATTCACTCCCTATGTTTATCCAATTTCGAACATCTGGATACGCAAGAGTAGGAGTTCGAACTCTGTATATTATATTTATAATTAGTATTTTATAACTTAAATTTACATAATGCAATTTAATTAAATAAGCAAAACGTTTTTAACTGAAAAATTTGGCTCAAAATGTTTATGAAATAAAAAAAAATTAAAACATATATACTATGATATTTTTTTCGTTGATTTATGTTCATTAGTGTTAGTAATATTTATTCTGTGTAAAAAGTATTCAGAATTTATAATTTAAACACTCGCATAAAATTTGTTTTTTTGTAAGTTAATTGCGTTGCATTGAGTTACCACGTGGTATTTGAGCACGATTTGTACCTCAGTTTGCTTACAGAAGTCACTTTGTAATTTTAACATTTTGCATACTTACGTTCGTATATTTGAAAAGAACCCCTAAAAATAATCGATTCTGCCGTTTCCTTTTTGAAACGGTGGTGGACTATTGGTGGAATTATTATTTAACATTTTAGACCAGTTTTTATTGTCAATCTCTGCTTCAATAATCAATTATCTACAAATATGTTACACGTTGGAATGGTTCAATGGATAAATATATAAAAATATAATAATGTTTACAACTATGTGATTAATGTAACATCAATGTAAAAAGCATTAAGGATAAAAAATGAATTCGAACCCTATATACTACACGTTGATTTCGAATATCTGTATACAAATAGAAATCAACTTCCTAATACAATGACTGACTTCATAAATCACTGGATTCAGATTAGAACGGCTAATAAAAAAACTGAAAAAACTAAACTCTCTATTCTGATCTCGTGATGAATTTCAGATTACAAGGTAGAAAAGGAAAAGGAAGTTCAGTCTTTTTTCATTTCTTGCTGAGTACTTTTACATTGTCTAATCCCTAACCGATTTTGTTAACTTCTTAAGCAAAATAATCCCATGGGAGGCGGGCTTCTTTATATTAACTAGATATAGGCTGACTTGAGTAATAGCGCTTTGAATTTCCAAGCTCAGTGAACTTGATTCAAAATCCTGCAAATCAATCCGAACCGAAAACTCCATGTTAAACTCTACGAAATGGCATGATAAAACTGTAGGTGGTTACAGTCCTTTCCTTTGGAATCGAAGGGAAGGAAAGAGAGTGCGAATCCGTCAGATATCATCATTGGGATAGTTAGCTCCAAATTTTTATAGCACAATATGTGATGTAATGCAGGAGGCTCCATTTGTTCAGCAGGTTCAACGTATTGCGTATTCAGCGTATAGCGTGGAGTAATTGCTTAGCGTGTCAGAGCAAAGTAAGATACTTAGCATATCACAAACAGCATAATTGCGTATTCAGCAGGTGCCATGTTATTCACTAGGGTCAACGTTTAATCTGCTGCGGCCTGATGGTCAAGTGACTAGCGCTCTGTCGTTTGGTACCACATGTTTCAGGTTCAAATACTGGCGGTGGCATGGATGTTTATTGGTGGTTCGGAATCCACTTTTGAACTGTAGGTCCCGTTGTGTTTAGCCCTCGTGTGCACAAGATGACCGTAAAACCACAAATCAAACTTCCACTGTAATGATTACTCTGGGTTAAAATACCAAGCATTCGAAAACAACAACAGCTAACCTCAACTTTGAAGATTGGTCGAATCATCTGAAATATGCCTCTGAGCCTATATTTTTTTTAAACTTCCAAATAGGCATTTGGCAAAGCATTTATAGAATTTTCCGTTCATTACCTTCACTGGAGTGATCAAGTTTGCAGTTCTTACGTTGTTTGAATCCTGAAAATTGTAGTGATTTCAGCAGTGAAATATTCCGAATAGCAATCTATAATCAGTATACTCGTATGGTTTCAATTTAAGAATTTAATGTTGCAGATTTCTGTCTAATGATACGAATTTAATGATGTTGGCAAAAATTCTGTCGTTTCGAAATCTAGAATTAGAATTATAAAAAATAAATTTAAAATTCTAGATGCATATATATCTTTGGTTCAGCAGAAAAGAACAATAGTGTTTTTATTTTATTCATCGAATTTTGTAAAAGATAACTTATAACAAACATTCCTTAAACCACTTTGCTATGTAATTTGCACTTTTATTCAACCTGAAAAATTTTGAAATATTGTAACTTACAATTTCATTATATCTATATAGTTCATTTACTTTTTTTTTTTACTAATATAAACATTTGATTACAAAAATCGTTAACATTAATACTATTTTTTCATTAATTTCTAGTGCATAATAAAATGCATTATTTTAATGATTTAAATATGTATTTTTGTATTTTAAATAGCCTTCATTTTTTATTTTAATAATAAAATATTTTTACATTCATTTATTATTTTTTTAGATTGATTTATTATTTACTAATGTTTTTGTTTCATAGTGATTGCATTACTTTTTCTTGAAACGGAACAGACTCTTATTAAATAATTTTGAGAAATTCTTTTGCAATTTTGAAATTTTAATTTTGTTTCGTATATAATAATATGAATAAATTTTCCTGAATAATGAACAAAGAATGTTTTAAACATCATTATTAACCAAATGATCAAAGAAAATTTTTTATTTATACAGACTAGTCATTGAAAAAAAGCAATATTTTTAATACTTTTCCACGATAAGTGATAAAATCACATTAATGACTTTATCATTCAGTAAATGAGTATTCAGGTAACGTCTCTTATCCTTCGTACTCTCTGTACTGACATTGCTCGACTCACACTTGTAAAAATACTAATGAGATTCGTGTAATTGTGATTTTTCACTGACAATAGTTTGTAGTTAGCAAGTATATGCTTGCTCAGAGAGCATACTCGGCGACTGGTCTAGAAATTACAGATAATGGCCGAAAAATTAAAAAACGGTTTTGGCCCCTTGATACTTACTGGGTAAACAGTATGGCCTTAAGGCTGGAAAGTTTGGAGACCCCTGAGCTGCAGCAACGAAACTGAAAATCATTAAAGAAACACAAATATCAAAAGAGTGAACAGCTGGAACTATTTTTAGAGATCACAAAACACAAAAATGTATGCAAAGTATATATTAATAAGAGTGAGGGACATGTCATCCATAAATTCCAAAAACTCGAAAATTAGTAAAATCAAAAAGAAATTCTTTTAAAAACCCCAAAAGAAATTTGTTACATTATTCTGAGAATAGATACCCATAGGCTGTTATAAACCATGCTATTTCTTCTGGCTAGATCAGGGACGGGCAAAATTTTTCGGTCGCGTGCCAAAAATCGAAAAAAAAAGTTTGGCGGGCCAGGATACATTTTCTAAAATTTTAAGAACAATATACAAGTATTACAATTTAAATATGTTAATGAGAGGAATGAAATGGCGTTTTCATTTTATATAAGTTCCCAATATTAAGGTTCGAAGTGAGATGTACCGATTCTAAGGAACGAGGCTAAATGCTCATCTGTCAGTCTACTTCTGAAATAATTCTTTCCAAGGTTCATAGTTGAAAACACTTGTTCACATCTATAAGATGAAGCAAACGTAGCACTGATTTTCTGGCCGTGAGTCATTAAATCTGGAAAACTTACTTTCGATAATGATTTGTAAAACTCTTAACTTGTTGGCGCCAATCTACAGTAATAACTAACAAAGAACTTCCGCTTTTAACACTTTACCGATTGAAAGCTGTCTGTGCTTGATATTTCCGTCGATTTTTGTAGACCAAATATAGAGAAAGTAAAAAAGATCGTCAGTCCCTTGAAAAAAGGAAGTAAAAAATAATATTTAATCAAAGTAGAAATGGAGATGGATATATGATATATAAATATATTTCTTTTAATTTGCCTCAGACCGGCAAATTAAAATTCTTCCGCGGGCCGGATAGAACCTTCGGGAGAGCCGGAGTTGGCCCGCGGGCCGTAGTTTGCCCATCCCTGGGTTAGATGAATGGATCCAAGACAAAACATATCCAATGACGTATTCTAGATGATAATACACACACACACACATTCATACATTCTAATTAAAACCTATTTGTACTGTTAACTTTAATGAAACCGGTTATGAACAGTTCATGGTTTCGAATTGCAGTATTCATTTTCACTACATTTAAAATTTTTAATTTACCCTGCTACAAAATGAAAATCATATTACTTATCTAAACGCAGCAGTAATCAAATAATGCTTTTCTAATAAAAACATTTGATATAATCCTAATAAATTTTTTATTATTAGATATAAAAATATAAACGCAAGTTCAGTAAAAAATTTTTCGGGCCTGAATGGCCGAGTGGCTAGCGCTCTCTGGCGTGTGGTACAACAATTTTCGGGTTCGAGTCCCGGTGCCATGGGTGTTTGTAGTGGTTCGGAATCCACTTTAAAACGTAGGTCCCGGTCTGATAGGATCGTAGAGCGTTGCGGAGGTAGTGTTACTTCGCGTCCTTAGCTTATCTTCAAGCTACACGCACATCCTGGGTAGTGCTAAGTGAGTAACGTCGGTGTAGCACTTACCTTAAGGCATCCAAGACAATTGTCTAAGTGTTTGCCAGCTGCATCAGTAAAAAATTTTTTCTATCTGAAAAGATACATTTGTTATTAGCCCTTGAACTCCTTTTAAGTATACTAATATTTAAATGGAATAATTGTAAATACAAATATTATAATAAATAAACTTAAACAAAAAAAAAAAAAATTCTAAATCCCTTTTTCACGAATCACGTTTTTATTCCATATTCTTCATTTTCTTTTTCCATATAAAATTGTTTCACAACAAAAATTCTACATGACATTGACATTAATAAATAAGATGTCAATGCCATGTTGATCTGTTAATTCTCAAAATAATGCAACGTGACTTGTATAGGAATAAATCTAATATATAAAATTCTCGTGTCACAGTGTTTGTTGCCAAACTTCTCCGAAACGGCTTGACCGATTCTTATGAAAATTTCTGTGCAGATTTGGTAGGTCTGTGAATCGGTCGTAAACTATTTTTTAAACCCCTAAGTGATAAGGATGGCCCACCCCTAAATATTTTTAAAATCTTCTTGGCAAGACAATGTAGTCGGTAACAATGTAGTGTTTTTTTTTTTTTTTAATTTTTTTAGGCATGACATTACAGCACGTGTGTTTAAACAAAAATTAAAGTCTTTAATCGGCTTCATTTTTTTTTTTTATTTAATTAAGTGATCTTATATAAATCAACATGTGTTGTGAACTCGCGCCAACAACGGCCGTTGCTTTACCTGTATATATTATACGCAACATTTTTGGGGAATAGTTTTAATTTAAAAGAGAAATATTTACGTGTTAAATAAATATACAAGTTTTATCATTGTTAAAGGTAAATCAAATAATAACATAACAAATACTGTTATATTTGCACGTGTAGCGTTAAATTATATTTACACGTGTAGCGTGTGTTAATGTTTAGTTAAGCAAAATTGGCAACTTTACTATTGTTCTAAGAAAAATAAAGATGGCTGTTATTGCGTTTTAACTTACAAGTGTAATTGTGTTATAATTTACTTCATTGTGGCGAATCTGGGATTCAAGTAAAGTAAGTGTTATTTGCAATTCGAAAGCATAAGATTATCGAAAGCATAAACTTTATTTTGAAAGAGAGAGGTAACGTAAAATTTTATGATTGTTAGTGACTTTCACGCGTTTCACAGTTTTTTTACGTTAAAAATACAATTATATTTTACTGGTTTTCATCATTAAGTACTTTAATTTGATATATTTATATGTTTTATTTACAGTTATTAATGCCAGCAAGACGCAAAGGGACCAATTTGGGTCGTCGCACGAAAAAAAAAAAAAAGTGCAGGCGTGCAAAATATAAGAGCATAGAAGAGACGAACAAATCCAACAAGACATGGCACTTTCGTGAATCACAATCGCAAGAAGCACGGGATGAACGAAATCGGCAAAGAAGATTAGAACAAAGACAAGCGCGCCGATACGTAGTCAACACACGTAGAGCAATTGACCAACAACGCCAACAAGCACATCGAGCATTTACATCGGATTCATTCCTTCTACTAGCATTCCAGTATGAGCCTGACGTTGAATATTACGTTCATTACAAAGTGGACATTGGTACTATGGACAAAGAATGTCCGCATTGTCATGCACTTAAATTCAAAAATGAGCCGGCCGGATTGTGTTGCGCATCAGTAAAAGTGCAACTACCGGAAATTGAAACACCACCTGAGCCATTGCACGCTTACTTATCGGTACGGATCCAGATTCTAGCCTGTTCCTGAGTCAATTCGCACATTTAGTTCCTGCTTCCAAATGACATCGTTCGGAGCAACAGAAATAGTTCAAAATAATGCTGCAAACGGTCAACAATTTAATTCGACGTTCAAAATCAAAGACCGAGATTTTCACAAAATGGGCTCATTGCTGCCAATGCCAGACGAATCTTATAAATTTTTAAAAAAGCTATTTAATGGGTGGTGAGGACTCGAACGCGCACTCGCCAATCGCGTGGATGCACGTTGCGGCTACAATAACCTCAATTCACCTTTTGCCAGGCGCATCGCCAGGGAGCTGGACGCTCTGTTGAATGAGCACAATGAACTTTTAAAATTATTTAAATCTCCCATGCCTAAATTACTAAGTGATAATCACGCTGTTGTCATCAATCCTGATAAAACACCAGCTGCAGAGCACATACGTAGATTCAATGCACCTGTTGTTGACGACGTTGCCGGAATCATGGTTGGCGACCGTACAGCTTGGCGACAAATCGTGATTCGAAGAAGAGATAATAATCTTCAGTTCATTGCTGATACCCACCGTTCATATGGCGCTTTCCAATATCCACTAATTTTCTGGAAGGGAAAAGACGGATATTTCATAAACATTAAACAACGAGATCCCGTAACAGGTACGTTATTCATTATTAAGAACATGATTACTTATTTCCAATTAATTTAAATATCTTATTACAGGAGCCGAAACAAACAAGAATGTTAGCTCGAAGAATTATTATGCGTATCGTTTGATGATTAGACGCTGTCCAGACAACGTCATTCTACGATGTCGTGAGCTTTGCCAACAATTCATGGCAACCATGTACGTGAAGATTGAGAGCGAACGACTGCGATACTTACACCATAAGCAACAGAAGCTGCGTGCGAAGAATATATTCACTTGCGAGACGCTATTGCGAACAACGCTGACACTGCCGAAATTGGTAACTCTACCATTCTACCAGCATCGTGCATAGATAGTCCCCGTCACATGCAAGAATACATACAGGATGCTATGGCTTTCGTGCGCGAATACGGACGACCGTGTTTTTCATCACGTTTACATGTAAACCAAAATGGCAGGAGATTACATCGTTGCTATTACCAGGAAAATGCAAAATGCAATACATCGTCATGATATTACAAAACATGCAATACATCGTCTTTAATAGGATTCATTACAAAATTACATATATTTGGCCCCATACGTTGCTGGATGTAATCGGTTGAGCGGCAAAAGCGAGGATTACCCCATGCTCACATTTTGATTTGGTTCATCAACATAATACGTCCTGAAGACATCGATAGTTTAATTTCTGCAAAATTCCAAATACGTCTACTGATCAATTATTGTTTGATATTGTCACTACAAACATGATTCATGGCCCATGCGGTCATCTGAATCGTTCATCGCCTTGCACGGTAGATGGGAAATGTACAAAGCGTTTTCTTAAAGATTTCACCAAAGATGCGGTCACACATGTCGACGGGTATCCAATATATCGTCGAAGAAGTACCGATAATGGCTGGCAATCATTTACTAAAACTATCAGTAACGTAGACATTGAGATTGAGAATCGTTAGGTTGTACCATATTCACCTCTGCTGAGCAAAACGTTCAATGCTCATATTAATGTTGAGTTCTGCAGTTCGGTAAAGAGAATCAAATATATTTTCAAGTATGTGAATAAAGGACTTGATATGGCTCTATTTAGAATTGAAAATACTAATGTGAATGCTCCTCCATTGAATAACAACCATGAAATAACGAACTACCAATTTGGCCGGTACATCAGCTCCAATGAAGCTGTGTGGCATATCTTCGGTTTCCCAATTCATGAACGGGATCCAGCAATTATCCATTTAGCTATCCATCTTGAAAACGGCCAGCGCGTATTTTTCACTAATGAGACATCGCTTAATCGTGCTATAATATAAATCCACCAAAAACTACACTCACCCAATTTTTTGAATTGTGTAATCGTGCGGATGCTTTTGGTGCCTTCGCACAAACACTACTCTATTCAGAAGGACCACGCTATTTTACGTGTATTCAATCAAAAAATGGATGCCCCGCTAGCAAAGCACACCTGTTGATTCATGCCCCGGTTTATTCAAATCAAACAATTTGGGTCGTGTATATACAGTCAATCCAAGGCAGACTGATTGCTTTTATCTGCGACTGTTGTTGGTTAATGTCACCGGCCCATTGTCATTTCAAGATATACGTAAAGTGAAAAACGTTAACGTTACGCAATGAAAAACGTTATCGAAGCCAGCATTTTGAATGGCAAGTACCGAGGCGAAAATATATTGCTGCCACGAATCCCTATGATTCCCACAGATGTGCCAATTGAATTCAAACGTATTCAATTTTAAATTAGATTCGCATTCGCAATGACAATCAATAAGTCGCAAGGCCAAACGATGTCTGTTTGTGGCGTAGATTTAGGCACACCACGTTTTCCCACGAACAACTATGCGTGGCATGTTCGCGTGTGGGTAAACCATCCAGTTTGATTGTATTGGCTAAAGACGGACTAACCAAAAATATTGTACACTCCATTGCACTTAGAAATTGATGTTGATTATTTTTAATTGCCGTATTTAGTAGTAAAAATGTAAATAACTATTTTTGATGTATATACAGCTATTATGTAATGTAATTAAAAATATATTTATTAATTTATTAAAGTATAAAGGATAAAATAAATAGATGGTAAGTGTATTATCATTTTATAAGGCCGTCATTGTCTCCAACGTTCCATTCCTCTTCCTATCATAACCACATTTCCACACACTTATAGTAAGTTTTTTTTTTTTAACTAAAAAAATATTTTATAGAAATAATGTATATGGCAAAACAACGTTTGCCGGATCAACTAGTATATATAAATTCATGTTTGTGAAAATTGCAACACCATGAAGGACTTACGCGAGTGAGCTGAAATTTTCAGGAAATGCAAATTAGCGCATGATATGCAAATGATTAGAATTTCAAATCCGTAGCGCATGCGTATGCTGAGCAGCGCCCTCTGAACGGCGAATGGATCCGAATAAATAGACGGCTGTAGCGAGGCGTGTATGGTTATCGGTGGTTATCTGCTAGTAGTAAATGTTAGCTCAATCGTTACTTATGCCTCTTTGACGAAGGAGAGCGAGATTTGAACAACTTACAGAGTTTGAACGGGGGAAAATCATCGGCCTTTGTGAAGCTGGATTGTCTTATCGTGCAGTAGCCGCTCGTGTGCAGCGTAACAGCAGCAGAGTGATGCGTCTTTGGAAGTAGTGGACGGACGAGTGTCGGACAACTCGGAAATCCGGGAGTGGACCCCGAAATGTGACGGTCGTTTGCGACACCTGGTCCGCATGGCGCTGACGGACCGTACAGCTTCCTCTAGACAATTGGCAGCACAGTGGTCAATAGCTACAGGTGTTTCATTGTGTGCTTCATCAATTCATAGACGTCTGCGGCAGCGTGGACTGCGCGCAAGGACTCCTTTAGACAGGATTCCTCTCACGCTAAACCATCACCGCCTGCGGCTACAATGGGCCGCTCAGCACAGAGACTGGCGTGCTGATTGGCAGCATGTCGTGTTTTCTGACGAATCTCGCTTTAATTTGTGGTACCATGATGGCCGCATTCGTGTCAGACGCTATGCCGGTCAACGCCCCCTTCCGGAGTGCATTATCGAACGCCACAGTGGACGAACACCCGAGTTATGGTCTGGGTAGCATAGCATATCATGGACGATCTCAATTGCTAAGAATTGTGGGCAATCTGAACAGCAACCGGTACATCAGTGAAGTTCTACAGCCCTACGCTGTTCCCTTCCTTCAAAGCTTGCCAGGCGCTGTATTTCAACAGGTCAATGCCCGCCCTCATATCGCTAGGACTGTTCAATCCTTCTTTGCAACGCGGCAGGTACAGCTTCTTCCTTGGCCTGCGTATTCCCCGGATATGTCGCCGATTGAACATGTGTGGATTTCGTTGGTTGGCGTCTTGCTCGTGATCGTGATCGCGATTTGATCGTGATCGTGATTTGTATGCGCTCGTGATCGCGCATACAAACAATATCGAATGCTCTTCCTCAAGCAGACATTAAAATTTGTTTGACGCCATGCCACGTCGTGTAGCAGCACTTATTGCGGCGCGTGGTGGCTACACAAAATACTGATTCCGATCTCTTCTTATTGTTTGTTTGCTTTGAACATTTAATCATTTATTTGTACCACTACCACTCAACTGTGTATTAAATTTCATTCAATTATGACGATTCCTTCATGGTGTTGCAATTTTCACAAACATGAGTTTATATATATATATTCATTCATTTACTTAATAATCGTGCTTACTCCCGTTGCATTCAAGACGTCCCAAAATCGGAATGAAATAAACAAAAAAGGATTTGTCTACGATTGTCTGACACAGTGGTTTCTAAACTTACTTTTCTTGTCACCCCTCTCGAGAAAAGAAAAAAAAAAAAAAATCACTCAACATTCTCCCCGGAAATCTTTCTTTGTGCAGATAGAAATTTATAAGAGTTATTTTATGTGACTGCGTATCTACCTCTGTCAACTATCTCACCTCTACGTATCTACCTCACGAATATGTTACAAATAAGACACCTTTTTTTTTTTTTCTAATGCAGCTGGCAAACACTTAGACAGCTTGGTCTTGGATGCCTTAAGGCAAGCGCTGCACTCACTTTTTCATTACCCAGGGGGCACGTGTAACTTGAAGATAAGCCTCGGACGCGGAGTAACAATGCCCCCGAAACGCTCTACGATCCTATTAGACCGGGATCTACGGTTTAAAGTGGATTCCGAACCACTACACACATCCATGGCACCGCCGGGACTCGAACCCGAAATCTGTGGTACCGAGCGCCAGAGCGCTAGCCACTCGGCCATTCAAATAAGACACCTTAAAATTATAAAATACTAGAGGCGGACTCGTCAGTGCTACTATAAACCTGAGCATATATGTATATATATATATAGAAATTAATAAATGTAGTTTTTCATTTTCTTATCTTTTCCTTTGTGGTTTCATCTTCCCTTTGTGTTTACTAACGGTCGCTTATTTTATATTCCATATTTGTTATTATTAAGTTAATTATCTTATTATTAATACTTATATTACTTATATCTTATTATTAATACTTATATACTCATTTGATCAATCCATTTAAGCCCTAGGCAGAATGCTAATGTTTGATTAAAGACAAACTTTGTTATATTTGTGTAAATTATTTATAATTGCCATTGTTCATTTTCATTCATTGTTCATTGTTCATTCATTTCTCTCTCTAATGCAGCTGGCAAACACTTAGATGTCTTAAGGCAAGCGCTGCACCAATTTTACTAACTTAGCACTACCCAGGAGGTGCGTGTAGCTTGAAGCTAAGCTGCGAACGCGGAATAGCAGTACCTCTGCAATGCTCTACGATCCTGTTAGACCGGGACCTACGGTTTGAAATGGATTTCGAACCAATACAAACATCCATGGCACCGCCAGGACTGGAATCACCGAGCGCTAGCCACTCAGCCAACAGGCCCCTTTATGTAGAAAATAGAATTCTAAATAACAACTACCAGAAATGAACCAACTAGCGCCAGGCTATTTCTTCTACGTACACTACCTGACCAGTTCAAATTTAACAGGTCATACAGTAAAGAATTTAGAACCAGTGTCCGCCAGTGTCATCCCTCCGGCCCGCGACAGCGAATAGCTTATTGTTGCTGTAATAAGTTGGATAAAAAAACACAGAATGATAATAACTCGGTTGTATTGACTTGCTAGGTAAAGATTAACGACAAGCAGAATACCCAGAAAATTTAATTTAAGCGTAACAACTAACAAGTAATTGAAATGAATCCCACTAACATTATAAACTAGTGAACATCCCGCGGTTGCCCACGGTAGTTATATTGATGTAAAGATTATCGCATATGTATGTATATCGATGTTTGGAATATATATATCCTGAATCAAACATGATTTTTAAAATCATGCTAATTGAACGCGAATGAAACCGAGGGTATCCACTTGTAAAAATACTAATGAGATTTATGTAATTGTAATTTTTCACTGACAATAGTTTGTAGTTGTTGATCAATTTTACTTGTACCAATTATTAAAAGAGATTTAAGATGCTCATCGGTTAACTTAGATCTGTAAACATTCTTTTGTGTACTTCATTTTGGAGAATGCTGTCTCACACAAGTAAATAGCACAAAAACAGAAAACAGCCCACGAGCAAATTTATGTAAATTATCAAATTGTATCAGTGGAAGACTCTTATAAAACTCCAAAAAAGATGAGTTTCAATATTAATTATATCACTGCACTGTAAATCAATAATTTCATTTGAAGTTCTGGGGATTGGGTTTCAATGTCAGTATCAAAAGGATTTTGAAAATCTTAATTTCATTTGCAATGACATCAAAGTCTGAGAAACGAGTATCAAAATTTATCTTCAAAGCACTCAAAAACTTCGACTACAA
Source organism: Caerostris extrusa (assembly GCA_021605095.1). NCBI lineage: Eukaryota > Metazoa > Arthropoda > Arachnida > Araneae > Araneidae > Caerostris > Caerostris extrusa. The sequence continues at coordinate 4,004 of BPLR01016680.1, read as the reverse complement.
AATCGACGGGAAATGTAGTCTCGGTAGTGCGACTGAATATTTCACATGTTTTAAAATGTGTGAAACAGTTTTTACATAATTGTGATTGAAACAATATTATTTTCTGAACCAGCGAATTTAGCAAGCATATGCTCGCTCAGAGCGCGTACTCGGCGACTAGTCTAGAAATTATAGATAATGTCAGAAAAATTAAAACGGTTTTGGCCCTTGGTACTTACTGGAGTAAACAGTATGGCCCGAAGGCTGGAAAGTTTGGAGACCCCTGATTTAGAAAATAAAAATTATTTTAGACTTAGAAAAACAGAAAGAATAACGATGAAGCTTCCACCAACAATCACATAAGCGCAATTTAACAAGTCGTCTAAAAAAATGCTTCACACGTTTCAAAGTTGTTTACTTTTTCTTTCAATTGCAGAGGAATAGACTTTTGCCAAAATGGTTCTAGCCTCGCAAAAAGGGTCCCCATCTAGTAAGCCTAGTCATCTGCGCATTTTACTAATCTCGCTCAAGGGTCCCATTGCATCAGCCAATAAGATAGGAATCATCAACCAACTGTTTTAAAATTCTGTTTATAATGATATCAAATACATCTCGCATTGAAATAAACTTTCTCACAATAAAGTAGCCTTGGCGCCAATGAAAGCAAAGAAGCAGATGGCCTGATGTTTATGCCAATCCCTGAACTAATTGTAAACACATTACATTCTCTGGTTGTTAAAATGATTGGTAAAAATTACGTACTGTTTAATTGTAAATCCATTTAATCTGCTGAACTATTCATAATTGGGGAATAATTTTAAACTGTTTTATAATTTAGTTCTTAAACTAAATTTTATAGTTTAACTTGCAGACCCGGCCACGCGTTGCTGTGGCTTTCTTGTATTTCGTTCAATTATCAGATACTATAATTGGTATTGTTAAGGAAGTGATTGGTAAAGAATGATTAAAAGTTCAAATTAAGCTTCAACGAATAGAAAATGTTTAATTTTTTATTCATTTAATGAATGAGGTAGATCATGTTAATTTTGAACACTGTTTTATAATTATTTTACCAAATTTAATTTTTAATAATCATTACTTTCACTTAACTAAGAACTAAGCGATGAACACTATTTCTTGTTAATCTGTCTTTCGTCAAAATAAATAAATTCGTTAAATAATTTAATAAGTTGGTTATGATTTTCTAAAAGATTTTCCAACAATTCTACAATAGCTCTTTGTACTGCTTGTTCGATAAAATTATACCGACATCGCGTTGTCACACGTTCTTCAGAACTGCCCATAAAATAAATTTGAAGAAATTTTGGCTCTTCGTTAGGTATTGGCACCAACGACCCGATCTTATGGTACACCTGACCTTGTATTTTGAATGTACTTTCAAAATTACGTACATAGGATGAGAATTTAGTTGCGCCAATGAAATGAAATGACGAAATATGAAAAATCGTCGATTTTGCATTTAAATAAAAGAAAAATGTGCATAAAAACTATCCTATCTCTCAAGTTGGAACAAAACACACATCTAAGAAGAAAAAAAGTTAAAATTGATTGTTAGTTTCAGAGTTCATCCCGAACAAACATCGTAACACGGGAATTATATATAATAGATTAATAATGATTTAATTAATAATTTTATAATTAATAATGCTTACATGTCAAAAATCAAAACCGCCTATAGAAAAAAATAATCATCAGATTTCTTTCAAAGCAAGTTCATTTATACCAGCAAAATTTCTCTTACACAGGGGCCTGATGGCCCAGTGGCTGGCGCTCTGGCGCTTGGTACCACAGGTTTCGTGTTCGAGTCCCGGCGGTGGCATGGATGTTTGTAGGGGTTCGGAATCCACTTTAAATGTAGGTCCTGGTCTAACAGGATCGTAGAACCTTGCGGGGAGGTATTGTTACTCCGCGCCCGTAACTTATCTTTTAAGCTACATGCGCCTCCTGGGTAGTGAGTAACTTTGGTGCAGCGCTTGCCTTAAGGCATCCAAGACAACTGTCTAAGTGTTTGCCAGCTGCATTAGAAAGAAAAAAAAGCTTTTACGAATATGTGTTAAAATTAAATGTTAAGTAGGCAATGCAGTTGTTTCCTCCAATAATACAAATACACTCATGTCCATAAATTAAGGATAATTCAGAATCACACAGAAATTGAACTCTAAAATAAAAAATTTCACCTGTAAAATTATCACACACATCTTGAAAAAGAATATGCAAATTACAGGAAACCACCAGATGGCGCGGATAGTACGCCACAATGACGAGAGTGTAAGAGAGGGGTATATAAGGAATGGTGGCAAAGAAGTAAAATTGTTCACAAGCGCTATAAAAGCCTATCAGTGCAATAACCGCATAGTTATGGCACAAAGGAAGCATTTGAATGATTTTTACGAGGTAGAATTAGGACTGAAATGTGGACGTATTTGGATGATTGGAACGAGAGTGTCATCTCCAGGCTTTGGCAAGGTTTCCAAGATGATGGTAATTGAGTAGATGTTACAGCACAGGTCGCCCCCCGAGTTACAACGCCGAATGAGGAGATATTTAGCAGCAGTTACTGCCAAAAGAAACAGACGGAGCACAGCATCAGACCTGTCTCCTGTCAGCACTTTTCAGTACTGATTCGACAGTTTCAAGGCAAACCGTGTACAGACGCTTAGGGTACATTGGTCCCATATGCTCCAAGTAGGCACCAGATGTGAACTCACCGCAACTTACGGTCGCCTGTGATTAACCTGGGAGGATGGCATTGCGGACCTGTTCTTGTGGATGTTTCCGACGAGTCCAGGTTTATTATTCTTTGGTGGTCCAGAGAACACAATGAACGACACCGTGCAGGATGGCTCGTTTGGGATGTTCAGAGTGTAACGATGACAGGCCACATCTATCGGGATGTCATTCTGGAACAACATGTACGTTTGTTTCGGGGCCCCATGGGTGCTGAATTTCTGTTTATGGATGACAACGCCCATCCTCGCCGTGCAAACATTGTAGACGAATGCCTTCAATTGGAGGATATCACCCGTATGGATTGGCCAGCATACTCACCGGACTTGAATCCAATAGAGCATGTGTGGTATATGCTTGGCAGACGAATTGCAGCCCGTCAATCCCCTCCCACCTGTCAAACGGAACTGCGGAGGGCATTGCTTGATGAGTGGTGTAATATTCCCCAAGATCAGATTGATAATTTGATACTCAGCATGCCTAGGCGTTGTAAGGCCTGTATTGCATCGTCCGGAAGACATACTCCATACTAACCATGTTATACTGTTTTTTGTAAATAGGTTCTTTTTTAAATTTGCTCCAGGAATAAAAATCGCAATTTTTATTAATTATGTCAACATATACATCTTTTTTGCTCTTGACCTTTTGTTTAATAAATAGACTTTACAAATAAGTCAAATTTGTTTTGCTTCTGTCTCTTTCTTTGCCTGAACTTCATTATCCTTAATTTATGGACATGAGTGTATAAGCAACACAGTAACTGCTTTAGCAGCAAATCAGGCAAGTGTTGTACTGAAACTAAGTCCGTACTGATACTCATAAAAAGGCATTTCGGATCCATAATGAAAGAAGCTATTCCAGTATCAAGAACAAAAATATATATTTTTTATTATGAGGCAGCTGGCAAATACTTAGACAATTGTCTTGGGTGCCTTAAAGAAAGCACAGACGTTACTCACTTTGCATTACCCAGGAGGTGCGTGTAGCTTGAAGACAAGCTACGGAATAACAATACATCCGCAACGCTCTACGATCATGTTAGACCGGGATCTACGGTTTTAAGTGGATTCCGGAATCGCTACAAACATCCCTGGCACCTTCGGAACAAAAAAAAAGAACAAAAAGATGTAATGTATTACAAATACACTATCTATGGGCGTTAACTGTGCAACTTTTTTTTTCCATAGTATGTCCGACTCGTGGCTCAGTGGCAACGCGCCCGCTGGTGAACATGAGGGCTGAGGTTTTGGCGGCTGTGTTGTAGACACAGTTTCAAA